>PVLC010015212.1:0-37789 GCA_004027655.1 Graphiurus murinus
ACATACACACACAATAGTCACCATCGTGTACTAGAAGAAAACTGACAACTTTGTCTTTTTCCCAAGGGAAGAACTTTCCAATAGAATTTATTAAAGACTTGAAATGGAGCCATTGCTTATATAACTAGAGGCTCTGACAGAGGGCATTTGGAAGATGTTTGGGGGATATGATACAAATTACTACCTTAGCGGGTAGATTTATTATATGAAACAAGTGGCATTTTTGTAATGGAATTTAAAAACTTTTTAATCTATGATAACTGTCTAATAAAAGAAAATTATATTGTAAATGGAATAAAATTTATCATTAAGAAGCTTAATCCTTTTACATTTACCATGTTGATTTAGGGAACGAGAGCCACAGGCGAGGAAATCAGACCTTTGGATTACAAGCAGAGCCGTAAGGCAGATGCAGATGTCTCTTTCTTGAAGCATCCTTCATCCCAGACCCATGTTCCACATGTGCCTAGAGAGGCTCCAGGACTTCCAGGTAAAGAGTATTGACCATACCTTGATTGCTTTCTTCTTAAACACACATATACTATACCTGAGCTGTTCGTTGCACACAATTTGAAATTGTCTAGCAATCAAGGTTTCTCCGTTCCATTCAGCCAAGGCTTGTTAACACTTTGAAAGCCACCTTTCCTTCACATCACTGCTTTCCCACCCTATGTATTCCCTGTGCTTACTGAGTATCTCCTGTGCCAAGCAAACAGGGACTGACTGAGGTAGACAGACAGATACGTTTCTGCCCTCCTGGAGCTCATGGTCTAGGAGGGCTTAAGACAAAGGTGTAGATAAGTGTCATTTGAGGTGGAATATGATTCTGCCTGGAGGAGAGATGTAAATGGGTGTTTCCAGTGACTGATATCTCTCTGGAACTGACCGTATCCACATAAAGTCATAGAAAGGAAGAGATATAGGGGACCTTGATGTGCTTAGGTCTGTGGTGGGGACTGACATTCAGGGCAAAAAGAACATCATGAGCAAAGCCCCAAAGTGGGAAAGCCCTGGAACAATAGAAGAGAGCAGTCCCTGTTGGCAGGTGTGCAGGAATGGAGCGGAACACTGGAAGATGAAGCAGGAGAGCTGCATGGGAGGGGCTCTGCTCTGAAGGCCTCAGCTGCCTGTTGGGGGAGGTTGGGTCTCTCAGTGGCAAGGCCAGGGTTGTTACAGGAGGGAGGAGTAGTACCAAGGCTGTGGTGGTGCTGTGAGCTGAAGAGACTGGAATCAAGCCTCAGCCTCCTCCTTACAGCAGCTCATGGAGGCAGGATCTGTCCCAGTGGCCTGCTCTGTGTCGGGTGGGTGTGAGCATCAGCTCTCAGAAGAGGCTGACACCCATATCAGTCTGCGTCATCCAAATCCACTGGCATCGGATTCCCCTAAGGATCAGCATCTTGGTTCACAGGCAGCAAGTATCTGTCAAGTGCCTGCCGTGCTCCAGAGACATTGCTAGGTGCTTGGGGTACATCACTGAAAGAAATGAAAATCAGAAGAGAAGACAATAAGTAATAAGTAAGGAATGTTAAAAGGTGATTAAATGTTAGAGAGCATCGAATTTAAGAGTGGGGTCAGAGGAATGGGGAGGTGGGGGAGGGCGGCCGCCCATTCAAATAGGGAGCAGCCAGGTCTCCTTGAGAAGGGACATTTCAAAGATGTATTCAGCAGCAGTTCTTAAAGTTCCAGCTTTATTCCTTAGTGGCACAGGGACAGTGCAGTAGCTCATTTGCCTCTTACACACAAATAGAACTCAGCAAAATCTGAAAGTTTGGTATTTTATGACACAGATGCTGAAAATTCAGAAGCGTCATCTCAGAAGCCAATAGAGGAAAAGGTAGTCACTCCAAACCCTGAGCAAGTGTTTGCTGAGTGTTCCCAGAAGAGGATTTTGGGGTTACTAGCCGCCATGTTACCTCCTGTAAAGTCGGTAAGAGACATGCAGTATTTTCTTTGTAAAAGAGGGGGTGGTTCCTATGTGCATATATGAATGTATCACTTTGAATCTCACTATAATGTACAGTCAAATCGCACCCATAAAATTATTTTTTAAAAGGAGGGTAGTCAGCCGGGCGTGGTGGCGCATACTTGTAATCCCAGCATGTGGGAGGCTGAGACTGGAGGATCTGGGTTCACGGCCAGCCTCAGCTACCTAGTGAGGCACTCTGCAACTCAGTGAGACCCTGTTTCAAAATAAAGAATAAAAAATAGGGCTGGGGGTATACTCGGAGGTAGAATGCCTCTGAGTTCAATCCCCAGTACCAAAAAAAAGCGGGGGGGGGGTAGTGTTATGCACACACGAAAAAAGTTGTTAAGCTGAAGCAAACTGTTAATAATAGTCATCTCTTTATCCTTGAGGGTGGGATTATAAATTATTTTCTTCTTTGACCCTGTCTATATTTTGTATGTATGTATATTACATATAATTTACTTTTTTATTATAATTATCTTTTTCCATCTTTTTATCTTGAAAAATTGTAAGTTATAGAAAATTTGAAAAAACAGTGAATGAAGATCTAGACCTAATTCATCAGTTGTTAACTTATATCTGTGTATATATTATATTTTTCCTAATTTTTTTTTCAGTACTGGGGATTGAACTCGGGCATTCTACCCCCGAGCTATACCCCCAGCCCTATTTTGTATTCTTTATTTTGAAACAGGGTCTCACTAAGTTGCGGAGTGCTTCACTAGGTAGCTGAGGCTGGCCGCAAACCCAGATCCTCCGGTCTCAGCCTCCCAAATGCTGGGATTACAAGCATGTGCCACCACACCCTGCTTGTTTGTTTATTTTGATAATTTTCATATACTGGCATATTCAAAGAGTTGAGTCAGGTTAGATATGTGTGTGTGTGTGGTGCTGCCGGGGATTGAACCCAGAGGCAGTCTACCTCCAAGCTACACCCCCATCCCTATCTTACTCATTTATTTATTTATTTTTGCGGTACTAGGGATTGAACTCAGGGGTGTTCTACCTCTGAGCTACACCCCCAGCCCTATTTTTTATTCTTTATTTTGAAACCGAGTCTCACTAAGTTGCGGAGTGCCTCACTAGGTAGCTAATGCTGGCCGCGAACCCGGATCCTCCGGTCTCAGCCTCCTGAATGCTGGGATTACAAGCGTGTGCCGCCACCACGCCCGGCTCTTATTCTTTTATTTTGAAACAGGGTCTCACTAGGTTGCTGAGTTTCAAGACATTGCTGAGGTTAGCCACAAAACTGCGATCCTCCTGTTTTAGCCCCCAAGTGCTAGAATTACAGGCATGCACCAACACACCCAACTTACGTATTTCTTTTTAAACTTTAGTATCATTTTTATCAAGTTAATGAAAAGATTACGTTAGCATTTTCATTTAATTTATTGAATTCGTATATTAGCAATAACTGACATCTTTCTTTCTTTTTTTTTTTTTTTTTTTTTGCGGTACTGGGGGTTGAACTCAGGGGCGTTCTACCTCCGAGCTACACACCCAGTCCTATTTTTTATTCTTTATTTTGAAACTGAGTCTCACTAAGTTGCGGAGTGCCTCACTGGGTAGCTGAGGCTGGCCACGAACCTGGATCCTCCAGTCTCAGCCTCCCGAATGCTGGGATTACAAGCGTGCGCCACCACGCCCAGCTAACTGACATCTTTCTAATGGTCTTCTTCAGAGGGGAGAAATAAGAGATAGCAAACTGCTGAAACAGTGTTTCTCAATTTCACAAAGCTTTGGAAAAAGAAAGTGTCCCCAGGCTCCAAGGTTTTGTCCTTGGGTCTCTGTATTCAAGGACTTGTTTTTAGCAGTTTACTGGATGATACTCAGACTCACGAGAATCAACTTATGCATGAAAATTGAAACAAATGTGTGCTACCAGGCCTGGCTTTAAGTGCATAGAATTTTATATAGTAGCTGGGCATGGTGAATACACTGGACAAGAGGATGATTCACATCCTAGGCAAATGGAACAGGACAGTGCAGGATTTTATCATGCTACTCGGAATGGTACACAATTTAAAACTTATGAATTAATTTGGCAGAGTAGCATACACCTATAATCCCAGTACTTCACATACTGAGATAGGAGGATCACAGATTTAAGACCAGCACACAATAACCTAGCAACACCCTGTTTCAAAATAAGTAACACAAAGGCTAAGAATGTAGCTCAGTGATAGAACACCCTTACATTCAATACTACTACAACCAAAAAGAGAAAGAGAGAGAGAGAGAGAGAAGTGCATTTATTAGGCCATTTATCTAACTGGTATTGGTAATAATGAAGAATTAGAAACAAAGTAAGTTGCAGGATAGTATTTAAAGAAAGAAAAGTAAGCTGGCTGTGGTGGCTTATACTTGTATTCTCAGTACTTGGGAGGCTGAGACAGGAAGATTACAGGTTCAAGGCCCCCTCAGCAACTTAGTGAGACCCTATTCCAAAATAAAATAAAGAAGGAAGTAAGGAAGGAAAGTAACTATTTAAAATTGCTAGTTTGTTTTACATGTGCTACATGTAAATGTGCTTAGAAAGAGGTTGAAAGACTGTTCATCAATTTGTCAACAGTTATAATAGTTATATCCTGGACATTGGTGGGGAGATAGATTATGGAAAGCTTTAACTTTTGTGTGTTTCTGAATTATTTTAATTCTTTTCCAATGGACATACCAGGAGAGAAAAAAAATTTTTTTAGGGTAAAGGAATATTGAAAATAGGTTTATAAGATGACACCCAAGCCAGGAATGCTGGTGGACACCTAAAATCCCAGTATTTGGGAGGCTGAGACATGAGGATTGCAGGTTCAAAGCTAATAATTTAGTAACTTGGTAACTTAGATGAGACTGTGTCTCAAAATAAAAATAAGAAAGGACTGGGTATAAGATAAAAATAAGAAAGGAATCTGTGGTAGAGCTCCCTTGGGTTCAATCTCCAGCACCACAAATAAACACATGAATATGACACTGAAGAATGTGTGTGTGTGTGTGTGTGTGTGTGTGTGTGTGTGTGTGTGTATGTTTGTGTGTATTAGTTACTGGGGATGGAACCCAGAGGCATTCTACCTCTGAGCTATACCCCTAGCCCTATTTTTTTTCTTTTCTTTTGCGGTACTGGGAGTTGAACTCAGGGATATTCTATCTCCAAGCTACACCCCCAGTCCTATTTTTATTCTTTTTTTTTTTTTTTTTTTTTTTTTTTTTTTTTTTTTTTTTTTTGCGGTACTGGGGATTGAACTCAGGGGCATTCTACCTCTGAGCTACACCTCCAGCCCCTTTTTATTCTTTATTTTGAAACAGAGTCTCACTGAGTTGCGGAGTGCCTCACTAGGTAGCTGAGGCTGGCCGCGAACCTGGATCCTCAGGTCTCAGCCTCCCGAATGCTGGGATTACAAGCGTGCGCCACCACGCCCGGCTTTATTCTTTATTTTGAAACAGGGTCTCACTAAGTTGCAGAGGGCCTCATTAGATAGCTGAGGCTGGCCGCAAACCCAGATCCTCCTATCTCAGCCTCCCAAATGCTGGGATTACAAGCGTGCGCCACCATACCCGGCTTATTCTTTTATTTTGAAATAGTATCTCACTAAGTTGCGGAGGCTCGCCATGAACCTGCAATCCTCCTGTCATTGCCTCCCAAGTACTTGCCACACAAGTGCCATGGATCTGAGCATGGTAGTGCATGCCTGTAATCCCAGTATTTGGAAAGCTGAGACTGGAGAATCACAGATTCGAGAATAGCCCCAGCAACTTAGTGAGACCCTGTTTCCAAATAAAAAATAAAATAGGGCTGGGAGTATAGCCTGCAGGTAGAATGCCCCTGGGTTCCACCCCCAGTACCACACACACACACACACACACACACACACACACACAAAAGCATGTGCCACTAGGCCCAGCTTGCATAATTCTTTTTATTTATTTATTTTGTTGTGGTACTGGGGATGGAACCCAGGTGTGCTCTACCACTGAACTATGTCCCCAGCCCTTTTCATTTTTTATTTTGAGACAATGTCAGTTACTAAGTTGTTCAGGCTGTCCTCAAACTTGCGATTTTCCTGCCTCTGTCTCCTGAGATGCTGGAATTACAGGCATGCACCACGTCTGATACTACTGCATAATAAACTAGGTCAGTTGTAAAGAATGCACTACCGGCTGGGTGTGGTAGCACACACCTGTAAATCCCAGTACTTGTGAAGCTTAGACAGGAGGATGGCAGCTTTGAGGACAGCCTCAGCAAGTAGTTAGACTCTCAGCAACCTAGCGAGACACTGTTTCAAAATAAAAATAAAATAGGGCTGGAGTGTAGCTCACAGGTAGAACACCCCTGGGTTCAATCTCCAGTACCACAAAAAAAGAATACACAATGGGGGATGGATGGAGTGTTTAGCTGGTGTGGTTGTTTGGATTTTGTACTGAAGAACTTTCTTCTCTCTCTTGGCAGGATCCCACAGTCCCCCTGATAGACCTGGAGCACGTCCTCCCACTCATGTTTCAGGTTGTCATCTCCAATGCAGGCCACCTGAATGAAACCTACCACCTGACACTGGGACTTCTTGGCCAGCTAATCGTCCGTCTTTTACCAGCAGAGGTTGATGCTGCCGTAATCAAGGTCCTCTCAGCCAAACACAACCTGTTTGCTTCAGGGGACAGTGCTGTTGTGCCAGATGGCTGGAAGACCACCCACCTACTCTTTAGCCTGGGAGCAGTGTGCCTGGACAGGTAGCCTTGTTGCTCCCTCTCCAACTCCCCCACTCTCCCTCCATGTGTCCACTCAAGTCAAAAGTCTGGCTGGGTGATGAGTTTAAGGAGATACAGTGCTATTATCTGAGAATCTCCTGTGAGAATAGAATTGGTTTTATTGGTAATGGATGCTGTCAGCCCACATTAAAATGGTTCAGCAGCCTTGGCACTGCCTAATGATTCAACTGTCCGATGATACATCTTCTGATGTAGTTTTCTCCAACAGCAGTAAGTATGGGCCTTGGAGTTGAAAATCTGTTTTCATTATAAAAGAAACATAGCCACACTATCAGATTTGGAAAGCAGAAATGAAGAAAAAATCACTCTGATTTGCACCATATTACTACATCTGATGCTGGGGGGGGGTTGTTTGTTTTTTGGGGGGGTTTTTTGTTATTTGTTTTGCAGTACTGGAGATTGAACCCAGGGGCATTCTACCTCTGAGCTATATTCCCAGCCCTATTTTGTATTCTTTATTTTGAAACAGAGTCTCACTAAGTTGCAGAGGGCCTCACTGGGTAGCTGAGGCTGGCTGCGAACCCGGATCCTCCGGTTTTAGCCTCCCAAATGCTGGGATTACAAGTGTATGCCACCACGCCCAGCTTGGTGCTGTTTTACTATATGTCCTCCAGAACTTTTCTTTTGTATGTTAGTGTGCGTGTGTGCCCACACACAGATGATTTTTATAGAGATTTTTGAAACCATAGTCATAGACTGAGTATATAAGTATCATATCTTGATTTTTTTTCACTTGGCTTTATATGAAAAACATCATTTTCATAGTTTTAAAAATTAATGAGCAAGCTGGGCATGGCAGCATCTAGAAATTAAAACAAAAAGCTTAAATATTTACCAGTTTTTTTTGTGTGTGTGTGGTACTGGGGATTGAACTTGGGCATTCTGCCTCTGTGATACACCCCCAGTCAGTCCTATCTTATTTTTATTTTGAAACAGGATCTCACTAGACTGATGAGAAATCTCACTGTTTGCTAGACTGTCCTTGAACCTACAATCCTCCTGTCTCAACCTCCCAAGTGCTCGGATTATAGGCATGCACCACCATGTCCAGCTCACCAATTAATGTTTTAAAGTAGTAATAAACGTAGCCAGATGTGGTAGAACGCTCCTGTAATCCCAAAACTTGGGAGGCTGAGACAAGAGGACCGCAGGTTTGAGGACAGCCTCAGCAACCTAGTGAGACCCTGTTTCCAAACAAAAAATAAAAAGGACTGGGGATGTAGTTTGGAGGTAGAATGCCCCCGGGTTCAATCCCCAGAAAAAATAAAAATAAAAATGAATTAATGAGCATCTCTTTGCATGCCTTGGGTTGGCCTTGGAGTGTAGTGACCTTTGATGAGTTGAGTTTAACGCCCTGTGTTCTGCCATCTAATGGAACTCTTGCCTTGCAGCCGGGTGGGCTTGGACTGGGCGTGCTCCATGGCAGAGATCTTGCGGTCACTTAACAATGCACCACTTTGGCGGGATGTCATTGCCACCTTCACAGACCACTGCATCAAGCAGCTGCCTTTCCAGCTGAAGCACACCAACATCTTCACACTGCTGGTGCTGGTTGGCTTCCCTCAGGTACAGCATCTGATAGCCGCTCACCCCTCCAATCTTCATGCGCATCAGAGTCTTCATGGCACACATATACATATAGATTGGCATATTTTCAAGATTGTGGGCAGCTGGGCCTGGTGGTGCATGCTTGTAACCCCAATGCTTGGGATTCTGAGACAGGATTGCAGATTTGAGTAGCCTCAGCAACTTATTGAGACTTTGTTTCCAAAAAAAAAAATTAAATAGGGCTGGAGGCGTAGCTCAGAAATAGAATGCATCTGGGTTCAATCCCCAGTACTGCAAACAAAACAAAAAAAGATTGTGGGGTGATTTGTTCAACTTGCTTTCTTTTCCAGTAGTGTTGAAAATTGAACCCACCACCTCATTGACTCTGGCTTTTTTAACAGTTTAGCTATTTGATTCATTTACCTAACTAGTAATTGGCTTTGAATAATAGGTATTATTATCATGTATTAAATTACAAAGAACTTCAAAGAATAATTGTCCTTCACGTTGACATTCATCTTGATCTCATTTCTAATCTCTGTGTATCTCAACTGATTGGGACAAAGGGGGTATAAAAACACAGCATCATCCAGCAACAGCATAGACCAGTTCTGTTCAGGCCCATGGCACATGCTTTGGATGTAGAGATGAGAAGAATCCTGTCCTTGAGTGCAAATGGGCATGGGTTTATGCCTGAGCACGATTCCCTGTCTCGAGTGCTATTGAGTTGCCTTTTCTGTCTCTCATGTTCTAGGTCCTCTGTGTGGGAACCCGCTGTGTGTATATGGATAATGCCAATGAACCTCATAATGTGATCATCTTGAAGCACTTTACTGAGAAGAACAGGGCTGTGATTGTCGATGTCAAAACTCGGAAAAGAAAAACAGGTCTTAGCAGAAAATTTAGATAATTTTCTCTGCTTTCCTTAAAATCAATAGAGATACCTTGGTTCTTTCTTGTGCTTGTGATTTTATTAAAAAAGCAAGTTGCTGGGCGTGGTGGCACACGCTTGTAATCCCAAGGCTGTGACCAGAGGATCCGGGTTCAAAAATAAAGAATTTAAAAAATAGGGCTGGGCGTGTAGCTCAGAGGTAGAATGCCCCTGGGTTCCATCCCCAGTACTGAAAAAAAAAAAGAAAAAAAAAAACCAAGTTAAACCTGAGCATGGTGGTACATGCCTGTAACCTTAGTGCTTAGGAGGCTGAGACAGGAGGATAATAGGTTTAAGGCCAGTGCACAGTAACTTAGTGAGACCCTCTTTCAAAATAAAAATAAGCTGGGCATTGGTGGCACATGTCTATAATCCCAATAATTGGGAGGCTAAGACAGGAGGATCATGGGTTCCAGGACAGCCTTAGCAAGTAGTGAGACTCATCAACCTACCGCAAAACCTCATTTCAAAGTAAAAATAAAATAGGGTTAGGGGTATAGCTTAAAGGTAGAATGCCTCTGGGTTCAATCCCCAGTACCACAAAAATAAAAATAAAGCTGATTGTGGTGGCTCATGCCTGTAATCCCAGTACTTGGCAGACTGAGACAGGAAGATCACAAGTTCAAGGACATCCTCAGTAAGTAGTGAGACTCTCATCAACCTAGCGAGACCCTGTTTCAAAAATAAAAATAAAGCCGGGCATGGTGACACATACCTTGTAATCCCAGTACTTGGGAGGCTGAGAAAGGAGGATTTCAAGTTTGAAGTCAGCCCCAGCAACTTGGCGAGACCCTGTTTCCAAATAAAAAACTTTTTAAAATAGGGTTGGCAGCTGGGCGTGGTGGTACATGCTTGTAATTCCAGCATTCGGGAGGCTGAGACCAGAGGATCCAGGTTCACAGCCAGCCTCAGCTACCTAGTGAGGCACTCCACAACTTAGTGAGACTCGGTTTCAAAATAAAGAATAAAAAATAGGCCTGGGGGTATAGCTCAGAGGTAAAATGCCCCTGAGTTCAATTCCCAGTATCGCAAAAAAAAAAAAAAAAAAAAAAAAATTAGGGCTGGGAATGTAGTTCAGAAGAATGCCCCTAGGTTCCATCCCCAGTACTGCAAAAAAAAGAAAAAAAGATTTAGATCTTTAATTTCTCTTAGCCTGGCATAGAGTACTAACTACCTTCTTTAGTTCCTGAATTGGTAATTGTATCTTCTTTCTTTTGGTTCCTAGACAGTCTAGTCAGATATTGATTATTTGATCTCCCACCTACCCACCCAAGAATCAGTTTTAGTTTCATTGGTTATGGTTTTTTTTTTGCCCTGATCATTATTAATTTCCCTATTAATGCTTGCTTTGGGGTTAATGTATTCCTTTTGCTTTTTCTAGTTTCTTAAGGTGGAATTCATCACTGATTTGACTCCTTTTTCTTTGCCATAGTTTTTTTTTTTTTTTTTTTTTCCCTTTGTGGTACTGGGAATGAACCAGTTCTACCTCTGAGTCACACCCCCAGCCTTATTTTGTTTTGAAACATGGTCTCACAAAGTTGCTGAGGGTCTTGCTAAATTGCTGAGGATGGCCTCAAACCTGTAATCCTTGTTTCTCAGCCTCCCACATACTTAAGATTACAGTTGTAGCCGGGCGTGGTGGCGCACGCTTGTAATCCCAGCATTCAGGAGGCTGAGACCGGAGGATCCGGGTTCGAGGCCAGCCTCAGCTACCTAGTGAGGCACTCCGCAACTTAGTGAGACTCGGTTTCAAAATAAAGAATAAAAAATAGGGCTGGGGGTGTAGCTCGGAGGTAGTATGCCCCTGAGTTCAATCCCCAGTACCGCAAAAAAAAAAAAAAAAAAGATTACAATTGTGTGCTCATGCCTCACTTTGCCATAGTATCCTTTGTGTGTGTGTGTGTTTTGGTACTAGGGATTGAACCCAGTGGCATTCTACCTCTGAGCTACACCCTCAGCCCTATTTTTTAATTCTTTATTTTGAAACAGGATCTCACTAGGTTGCTGAGAGTCTTAACTACTTGCTGAGGCTGCCCTCAAACTTGTGATCCTCCTGTCTGTCTCCCAAGTACTAAGATCACAGTCATGTGCCACCATTCCTGACTCGCTCTGTGTGTGTGTGTGTGTGTGTGTGTGTGTGTGTTTGTGTATGTGTGTTTGTTTGTGTATGTGTGTGTTTATTTGCAGTACTGGGGATTGAACCCAGGGGCATTCTATCTCAGCTACACAACCAGCCCTATTTTTTATTCTTTATTTTAAAACAGGGTTTCACTAAATTGCAGAGGGCCTCACTAAGGGGCTGAGGTTGTCTGTGAACCTGAGATCCTCCTGTTTAAGGCTCCCAAGTCCTGGGATTACAAACTTGTACCACCACACCGGTTCTCTGGCTTATTTTTGATCCAGGGTCTTAGTAAGTTGTCCAGGCTGGCCTTGAACTTGTGATCTTCCTGCCTCAACCTCCCAAGAACCTGAGATTATAGGCATGTGCTACCACACCCAGCTAGTGTGTGTGTGTGTGTGTGTGTGTTACTAGAGTTGAACTATTGAATATCGAGGGACGTTCTCCCTCTGAGATATGCCTCCCAGCTCCTTTTTTTTCCCCCTGAAACAAGGTCTCACTAAGCTGCTGAGGTTGGCCTCGAACCCATGATCCTCCTATCTCAGCCTTTCAAGTACTTGGATTATAGGCATGTGCCACCAGGCACAGCTAATTTTTACCTTTTAATGGTAATTGTTTAGATTTACATTTAACAATATTAGGTTGGTTAAGTTTAAATCTACAATATTTGCTTGGCAATCTTGAAAGAGTGTTTATTGTCTCCTGGTTTTCATAGATTCTGGTATGAAGTCTGCTGTTATTCTTATCTTTGTTACTCTTCTCATTGTGTCCTTTCTCTGGCTGCTTTCAAGATTTTTCTCTTTATCTGGTTTTCAGCAATTTGATTATGATATGCCTTGGCATAATTTTATGGCTTTTTTCTATTTGAGGATTTATTGAACTCTTTGGGCTTATTGAATTGGAGAATTTTGTTATTGAATTGGAGAAATTTCAAGCATTATGTCTTCAAATATCCCCCCCCCCCAGGATACTTCCATTCTTACTAGTGAGAAGACAAAATATACCCAGCTTTGTATGAGCTCCAGAAATTGTTCTACCTATTCCTCTTTGATAGTTCTTTCTCCTTCCCTGGACAGTCTTCTCTCATATATGCAGATCAATATTCAGCCTAAGCCTCATTATGAACCCTGTTGGGTCTCTAGAGACTTTTCTCTCGCCCATTATCTATCTCCCACTCCCTCCCTCTCTACCCCTCCCTCTCTCTCTCTCTCTCTCCCCCCCACTCCACCATCTTCCTTCTGGTAATATTCTGCCCCACAAATTCAAGCTGCCTTGATTTCCTTGAAATCTGATCTCCACCTTCTTAATTCATTGAAACTTTTGGACTCTGCTTGGATTTCTGTTTTATGCCCCACAGCCTGAAAATTGCCTCCAAATTTCTAGTGTTTTTGGAGGGCAAACCTAGCTTACATCCCTTTTTCTAGGTATCATAGACCTGTACTACCTATTCTTCAGTGTCTGAAAACCAATTTTTTTCAGATTTTTATTGTTCAGGGTTCTAGTTGCTTAAGGTGGGACAGCAAGTCAATACTTCTTACTCCATCTTGTTTGGAAGTGAAAGTCTCATGTGTACTGTTTTTAAGAATACCTTTGGAGATGACCCACTTGTGCACAGTAGTAGGAATGTGAATTGTCCCTCTCAGTTGCTCAATAGATAGGTGGCCCAGTACTATTTTGGTGCTCACCTTCAAGCTGTCCTTAAATGTAATGGCCAAGATTGAGTTCAAGAGGTTTGGCTTTCACAGTTATGACTTTAGGATGGCAGTTACTGTGGAAGAAACCTAGCTGCAAGAAGCACTAACTGTACTTTCTGTGCCTGCCTCTTTCTGTCTGACATCACTCTTCAGTGAAGGACTACCAGCTGGTCCAGAAGGGAGGAGGACAAGAGTATGGTGACTCTCAGGCCCAGCTGAGCCAATACTCCCAACATTTTGCCTTGATCGCCAGTCACCTTCTACAAACCAGCATGGACAGCCATTGTCCTGAGGCGGTGGAAGCAACTTGGATCCTGTCCCTGGCCCTCAAAGGTTTATACAAAACACTAAAGGTAATGGTGAGCCTCTTCCGTTTAGTAGTAAGTCTGGCCATGATTTGACATCTGCAGAGGATTAACAAGGGGGAAATTCCATCTTATTTTGATGAATGGTTAATCATAGGAACTTGATTATTTTTACAAGTGTTTGGGGCCTTGTGCAAGGATAACTTTAAGGAAGAAATAGAATTTTTCCAATAGTTTGGTTCTCTGTGTTTTTCAATTCTACTTCATAGACTCAGGTACTATGACTTCATGAGGACATAACCTTGGCAAGTGAGAAGAAAAATGGACTGAGGCATCTCTAAGCAATGTTTGGCTAGTGGGGTGGGAGAAGGTAGACAAGTTAAAAAGCCAAGTGATATTTGGCATGGAGAGGTGAGAAGCCCTGGCTGGTGAGGACTTCTTCCAGTGCCTGAGGGGCGCTGGTGGAAAGAGCCTCAAGACAGGGAGACTGCCCTGAGTCAGAAAAAAAACTTTGTAAACAGGTGAAATTTGAGGTGACAGATAAGGAGTCTACCTTGGAACACTGGGCAGAAAGAGTAGCAAGTTCTAGGCCTTGACATGGACTAAGCATGATTGTCATAGATGAGACATAAAACCTCTGAGACTTTGAGATAAGGCAGCAGTGGGAGGATAAGGCCAAAGAAGTCTGGTTGGACTTTGTTAACCATGATTAGGGCTTCGATTTTAGCCTCAATAGCATTGGGAAGCTTATGGAAGGTAGAGAGCAAGGAAGTGACATAAAGTAGGTTTCAAAAATGCTTGTCAAGCCAGGCACAACAGTATATGCCTATAATCTCAGTATTTGGAAGGCTGAGACAAGAGGATTGCAGGTTCAAGGTCAGCACATGGTAACTTGGCTAGACCCTGTTTCAAAATAAAAAAATAAAATAGGGCTGGGGGTGTAGCTCAGAGGTAAGATACCCCTAGGTTCAATCCCCAGTAACCCACCCCACCCCACACACAACACAAATGTTTGTTGAGTAAACAAATTAAAGAGTGAATGAGCAAACAGCAGGCTATGGTTAAGGCCCAGAGTTGTATTCTTCCTACTAACTCTGGAATTTTCACTGGAAGGTGAGCTTGGGCCACCAGTTGAGACTGGGCTTGAGAAAGGATTGCTTCTCTTCAACTGACCTTGACCTTCTTCACTCTAAGGCAGCTGCAAATTACTCTTCCTCTGTTTGGCAGGCTCATGGTTTTGAAGAGACCCATGCAACTTTCCTTCAGACTGATCTGCTGAAGCTGCTGGTGAAAAAGTGCAGCAAAGGGACCGGCTTCAGTAAAACGTGGCTTCTCCGGGACCTGGAAGTAAGGGACAAGAGTGGTTCCTGCTGCAGCTGTCTGGTGCAAGTCTGCTGACCTGGGAGCTAGAATCAGTAGCTTGTTCCAGCTGGTTATGCCCTGTACACTGTTGTTGTATACAGGTTTTAAAGCAGTGCCTTGCTTCTGTCTTCCCTTTTGGAATTAGGAATTGTGACACTTGTATTCCCCTGTCAGGGAAAATGAATTTTATGTTTGTTCAAAGAGCATTGGAGAAGTATTTTATGGAAGTACATAATTGACCATTATACCATGGTAATAAAATGTGTCCTTGAATTACTTTCCTTTAAAGTAACTTTGGGCTAAATCAGTTTCTAAATTTATTTCAGTTATGTTTATTTTATGTAAAATTTCAGTTTGATAATTCTAATTTTATTGCTATTCACTCCAGGCCTTAGATTTTTCTTAATGGAGTTCCACGATTCCCAAGGACTTTCTGTACAGAGTGTGTGCTGCAGGTGCAGGGGTGGCTGCTACTGAAAGGGAGGTGATGCACCTGCACCATCAGCCACTCAGAGGCCTGGGCTTGAAGAACCCTCCTCTGAATACTGCTGGAGGATGTGCTTAGGGCCAAGGGGAATGTGCTAAAACTTACCAATAGGTAACTGGAAGAGCATTTGAGTTCTTAGTCTTAGGAGAGTATTTTAAATTAGAATACTTTTATTACTTAAACAATAGAACTGCACTGCAAAAATTTTCAAAAATATAAAGGAAAGAAAATTCCAGATTTCACCCCCAAACACAGGTAGCATTTCATGACCACCTTTTTTTCTTTCTTTTATTTTCTGTTGGCTACATATGACACAGGAAGGTGCTTTGCAAATTTTGGTCAATATTGATCATATTTTGATAGAACTTTTTATATTATTTCTACTAGATGAATTATATCATCATTTCCTATTCATTCCTCTAATACTCTTATTTCATTATCATATTCCTAGTAGATGAATTACTGGGTCAAAGGATACAAACATTTGTATATCTTGATTTCACCAAAACAAGTTCTAAAAGGATAATACCAAGCCCGGTGTGGCACACACCTGTAATTCTAGTACTTAGGACACTGAGACATGAGGATAACAGGTTCGAGGACAGCCAGAGCAAGTAGTAAGACTCATCAACCTAGTGAGACCCTGTTTCAAAATAAAAATAATGCCCCTGGGTTCAATCCCTAGTACCAAAAAGTACATTGTTTACACTGTCCTGGAAAAGTTAATAAACACATGCTTTAATTCTTTAATTACATGTTTTCACATTTCTTTACTAATTTTACTTTGTGTGTGTTATTGGGGATTGATCTCAGGGACATTCTACCTCCAAGCCCTACTTTTTGTTTTGAAACAAGAGTCTCACTAGGTTGATGAAAGTCTCTCTACTTGCTGAGGCTGTCCTCAAACTTGCAGTCCTCCTCTCTCAGCCTCCCAAGTACTGGGATTACAAGTGTGTACCACCATGCCCAGCTTAATTTTACATTCTTTATGTAAAAAAATTTTTTTTGGTTGTGGGAATTGAACCCAGGGGTGTTCTACCTCCAAGCTCCACCCCCAGCCCATTTGTTTGTTTGTTGTTTTGAAACAGGGTCTTGCCAGGTTGCTGAGAGTTTTGCTACATTGCTTAAGGCTTTCCTCCAACCTAAGATCTTCCTGTCTCAGCCTCCCAAGTACTAGAATTACAGGCATGCGCCACCATGCTTGGCTCTCTGTGAATTCTGATGTCTTCAAAAAGTTAGGTCAGATGTTATCTAACCTTACACGTTGCCTTTTCACCCATGGAATGCTCACCTCCCTACCCTGCTTGATTTCCTCTCTCTGCAGATTCTGTCCATCATGTTGTACTCTTCAAAAAAGGAGATCAACACTCTGGCTGAGCATGGAGACCTTGAGCTGGATGAGCGAGGGGATCAAGAGGAAGAGGTGGAACGGCCAGTCAGCAGCCCTGGTGAATCAGAGCAGAAAAAGCTAGATCCTCTTGAAGGCCTGGATGAGCCCACCAGAATATGTTTCTTGGTATGTCCTCAGGTCATCCTGTGAATGGAGCCTGGGATTCAGAGGAGTGAGTTATCTTTGAATTGGGTTGTTCTTTACCCTAAACACAAAAATGCTTCAGCCTGATGTCCTGAGAATTCATTTCCTAAAGATGGTCTGTGTTGTGCAAAATTGATCCAGAAGAATGGAAAAACCCACGTAGTCATAGTTTTAAATGTTTTGGGGTCATGGACTCAAAAGCATTTGATCCTCTCTCCATAAAATACACATTCATATATGCATGTAATTTCCAGGGTTTACTAAAGCCCTAAGACCCATCCATGAACTCTCACAAATACTCTCTTAGCTGGATATGGTGGCACACCCCTCTAATCCCAGTACTTGGGAGGCTGAGACAGGAGTATTGCAGGTTCAAGACCAGCCTCAGCAACTTAGTGAGACTCTCAGCAGGGTCTCCTAACAAAACCCTGTTTCAAAATAAAAAATATTCAGGGCTGGGGTGTAATTTAGAAGTAGAATACCCCTGTTTTCAATCCCCAGTTTCACAAAGAAAAAAACAAAAAACTTCTCTTATTTTCCTAGATTATTATCTACTCTTATTTGGAATGATGTGAAATGGTGGGGCTTGGACTATATAAAGACTCAACAGAGAGTGTGAGATGGATATCAGAAAAACAAGTAGTGTTCCAAAAATCTCAAAAAGAAAGCTAGGCATGGTAGCACACGCTTGTAATCCCAGTACTTGGGAGGCTGAAACCAGAGGATCCAGGTTCGCAGCCAGCCTCAGCTACTTAGTGAGGCCCTCTGCAACTTAGTGAGACCCTGTTTCAAGATAAAGAAGAATGGGGCTAGAGGGTGTAGCTTAGAGGCAGAATGCCCCTGGGTTCAATCCCCAGTACTGCAAAAAAAAAAAAAAAAAAAAAAGTACACCATAGTGTTCTTTGGTCATAACCTGTGGTAACTTTTGAGTTCAGATTATCAGTAACATGTCGAAGTACTTCTCATTGCGTCTCTTTGTTTCCTCTCGTGCCTTCAGATGGCTCATGACGCCCTCAATGCCCCTCTGCACATTCTCCGGGCCATATATGAGCTACAGATGAAAAAGACTGATTCTTTCTTCCTGGAGGTTCAGAAGAGGTAAGGGACACTGAGTTGTACTAAAGTGTACTGAATGAGAGAGCAGTTGAGGGCAGGAGAACAGTCCCTTCTTCCAAGGAGACTGCCTTGGAGAGATGCCTGATGGGCCAGGCAGCGGACAGGGAACTGGTGTATAGTTCTTCATGAAGTGACACAAAAGGTGACTGTACCACACTGCATGGATCACCTCAGAACTGTGTGGTCAGTTCCCTTGGAACACGTCATCTGTGCTCTCTACCTGTCAGGTGCAGATGCAGGCGAACAGTGCAGAGCAACATGCTTCTGCTCAAGACAGTTGTTTTGTTTTTGCTTTGTCACTACTACAAATTATTTTCATGGCTTTTTCTCAGGAGTGACTATGTAATTAGCAATATTACCTTATCTTGTCTGGAAGCTCACAGCTATTTCTAGGGCTCAGCTCTTCAATTTGTGTAGAATTTTATGTATCTGCAATCTAATGTCCTTTTCCATCCCCATATCCTTTGACTTCTTATTCCTTTTCCTTTTTGTTTTGGGAGGGATGGTTCTGGGGATCAAACGCAGGGCCTCACACGTATCAGGCAAGCACTCTACCATTGAGCTACAACTCCAGCCCTTAGACTTCTTGTTCTAATTTATAATAAATTCTAATTTAATTTTTCTTTTATCCATGTCTCTACTTTACCATATATTTCTTTTCTTTTTGAGGGGATGGGGGACAGGTACTAGAGGCATTCTACCTCTAAGCTATACTCCCAGCCCCCTTTTTTTTTTTTTTTTTTTTTTTTTTTTGGTAATAGGGATTAAACCTAGAGGTATTCCACCTCTAAGCTATGCCCCCAACCCGATTTTATTTTTTTATTTGGAAACAGTCTCACTAGGTTTTTGAAAGCCTCGCTATATTGCCAAAGCTGACTTTGAACCTGCAATCCTCCTGTCTCAGGCTCCCAAGTACTGGGATTATAAGCATGTACCACCATACCAGGCTCCCTCAGCCCTTTTTATTTTATTTTATTCTATTTTTATTTTTATTTATGTATTTATTGGTGGCACTGGGAATTTAATCCAGGGACATTCTACCTCTGAGCTACACCCCCAGCCCTATTTTACTTTGTATTTTGAAACTGTCTTGTCAGATTGATGAGAGTCTTGCTAGTTGCTGAGGCTGTCTTCAAACCTGTGATCCTCCTGTCTCAGCATCCCAAGTACTGGGATTACAGGTGTGCACCACCATGCCCAGCTCATATCTTATTTTTTATTTTGAAACAGGGTCTCACTAAATTGCTAAGGGACCTCACTAAGTTGCTGAGGCTGGTCTTGAACCGGCAATCCTCCTGTCTTAGCCTCCCAAGTACTGAGATTACGGGTGTGTGCCATCACTCCTAGCTTGTATTTCTTAACATATTGCCTCAAATCCTTTGGTGCATGAAGCAGGCACTTTGAGATGAAGACTATCAAAGTGTAATCTAAGCTATTGTAACTAAATAAGTAGGAATATGGACCAAAGCAAATGAAATGTTTTTCTTTCACATAACAGTCCAGGAATATGGAGCAATCCAGGATGGGTAGGCAGTTCTGCCCCCACAAAGTGACCCAGTGATCTCAAGGGTGATGTTCTCATCTGTATAGTCAAGGCTATCTCACTCTCACTACCTCTAGGTCCCAGGCCAAGAGAAAAGATGAGAGGTAGAGAAGGCGCACATGCTTAGTGCAGTGGCTTGAAGGAAGGCTCTGGAAGTAGCACACTGCCAGAACCTAGTCATATGACTACGTCCAGCTGCTAGAGGGGTTAAGCACCATGACTCTAGCTGGGCAACTGTGTCTCCTGCTTGAACTCCAGGGAACCTTGTCTCTGAAAGAAAGAAAGGGAGATGGATCCTAAAGGATCCTCTGCCACAGGGTGTACCTGAATATCTTCATGCATGAATGAATGCTATGAATCCCATATGCAAATTCAGAAATCAATAATGTAACTGCATAATCACAGGAAAATAGCCCTGATAACATTTCTGATGAGATCAATTGCAGGTTAAACTCTTGTGGTTCTATACTTGGTGTGCCCAACTTTGTGCTCCTTCTTCTTCAGGTTTGATGGCGATGAGCTCACCACTGATGAAAGGATACGGTCCCTGGCTCAGAGGTGGCAACCCAGTCGGAGTCTGAGACTAGAAGAGCAGAGTGCCAAAGCTGTGGATACAGACATGATTATCTTGCCTTGCTTGGTATGTCACCCAACTTGGGAACAAAGTGTCTGCACCCCCTCCTCCCATTGTGAGAAGGCCAGATCTCTGTAATGGTGGTCTTGGCTTTGTAGTCCCGGCCTGTACGCTGTGACCAAGCCACTGCTGAATCGAACCCAGTGACCCAGAAGCTAATCTCCAGCACAGAGAGCGAGCTGCAGCAGAGCTATGCCAAGCAGCGGCGGAGCAAGAGTGCTGCCCTCCTGCACAAGGAGCTGAACTGCAAGAGTAAGAGGGCTGTCCGCGACTACCTCTTTCGTGTGAATGAGGCCACAGCTGTCCTGTACGCCCGCCATGTGCTTGCCTCCCTGCTCGCCGAGTGGCCTGGGCACGTGCCAGTGAGCGAGGACATCCTGGAGCTAAGTGGCCCTGCACATATGACCTACATCTTGGATATGTTCATGCAGCTGGAAGAAAAGCACCAATGGGAGAAGGTAGTTAAGCAGACCAAGCTCAGCTCTCACTCCCTCGGCTCCTCTTTTGCCCCTTCCGCCCCCTGTCTGCGGCCCCCAGGGTGTTTAAACAGGCTACCTAATGTGAGCTTACCTGTGTGACTGTGCAGCTCCCTGACAGGTATGAATGCAACGAAGGTGAGACCACTGTTAACTCTCCCACAGATTGGACTCTAGCCAAGTTCACAGTTCAGCACAAACTTGGTGCTTAGAGAATGTTGGCAACAGTGGTCCCATGAAACCTGCTTCAGCATTCTGCCTCTGTCATTTCTCACCTACAGGTCTTACAACTCTCCTTTTGCTTCTCATGTCCCTAGAGTCCCACACGATGCGAAGTCCAGGGAACAGGGTTGATGAGGACTCAGGCAGCCTGTCTCTATAGTACAGGAAGACTTGCAGTGAAGCTTTTGTCTTCTGCTTACAAGCATCATTTCTAAACTGTCCACCCAGGTCAGACACCCTGCCTGTACTTATACCTGGGTTGCATTGTGGCCCTGGGTATTGTGGATGGAGAGAGGCTTGTCTGAGGCACTTGGCTTCATGTTGGCAGAGTTGGGGTTTCACCATGGTCTATGCCATTCTCTGAAGTCCAATTCTCTGGTTTAAATTTTTAAGTTGGAGGCCATTTTCTGAGTTTTTTTTTTGTTGTTGTTGTTGTGTGTATGTGTGTGTGTGTGTGTTGTATTGTTTTGTTTTTGTAGTATTTGAGGATTGAACCCAGGGGCATTCAGCCTCCGAGCTACACCCCTAGCCCTATGTTTTTATTCTTTATTTTGAAACAGGGTCTCACTAAGTTGCGGAGTGCCTCACTAGGTAGCTGAGGCTGGCCGCGAACCCAGATCCTCCGGTCTCAGCCTCCCAAATGCTGGGATTACAAGCGTGCACCACCACACCCGGCTTTTATTTTGTATTTTAAAACAGAGTCTCACTAAGTTGCTGAGGGTCTTGCTAAGTTGCTGAGGCTGTCCTTGAACCTGTGATCCTTCTGTCTCAGCCTCCCAAGTACTGAGATTACAGGCGTGTACTACTGTGCCTGACTCTGTTTTGTTGTTAAAACAAGTCTTTAACTTGCTCTTGTTTTTTTCCCCTGTGGTACTGGGTATTGAACCCAGGGGCAGGCATTCTACCTCCAGGCTATACCCCATGTGTGTGTGTGTGTGTGTGTGTGTGTTTATTTTGAAACAGGGTCTCACTAAGTTGCAGAGGGCCTCACTAAGTAGCTGAGGCTGGCCACAAACCTTCGATCCTCTGGTCTCAGCCTCCCAAGTACTAGGATTACAAGCATGTGCCACACCTGGCTTAACTTGCTCTTTTAAAATAATGCTGGGTCATGGGAGACTGAGACTGGAGAATCTGGGTTCGAGGCCAGCCTCAGCTACTTAGTGAGACCCTCTGCAACTTAGTGAGACCCTGTTTCAAAATAAAGAATAAAAAATAGGACTAGGGGCATAGCCCAGAGGTAGAATGCCTCTGGGTTCAATCCTCAGTACCAAAAAACAAAATAATGCTGGGTTAGAGTCCTTTCCTCCACTCCTAGAAGCAGCTGACCGAGCATAATGGAAAATATCCTGGTCTAGAACTCAGTAGCCCTGTACACTTCTTTCAGCTGAATTCAAAGTTTTGTCACCATCTCCCCATTTCCAAATGCAGAAATCTTGAGTCACATTTGATACCTTTTTTGCCCTATCCCATGCCCTGCACACATATATGTTGCCCACAAGGAGCTTAGTTTATCCTTGAGCCCTTGGTTCATCCATCTGGAAATACCGTCAGTTTCTGACTCCCCTGAGTCCTTTGCCAGTGTAACAGCCCTGGAGTTGCTGGCAGTTTGCTCTGCTATATTTATATTTTCTCATTCCCCCATGGGACTCCTCACTGCGCCTGGCCCTGGCCGTTTATCACCTGGCTGTAGTTAAGTACCTGGAGGTTTCTCCACCTGCTTGGCTGGGAGCTCTTCAGGGCCAGGATCATCTCTGATTGGTTCTGTTAGCTCTTCCAGACTTCTAGAAGTAGTATTATCCAGAAAGGACTGCGGTGTCCTGATTTACAGTAGAGACCTGTTGAGTGGGAAGTGGCCACAGGTTGGTTCTGGGGGCAGGGTTGCAGAGCTTGTTCTGGGTACAAGGTGATGCCAGCACCTTTGTGGGTCTTGGGCAGAGGCAGGCTCTCCCTTCTTCCTCCCAAGGCCTCTGGCAGGTCCTGCCTTACCTGCTTGTGTCTCACCAGATCCTGCAGAAGGTGCTCCAGGGCTGCCGAGAGAGCATGCTGGGGACCATGGCCCTGGCTGCCTGCCAGTTTATGGAGGAGCCAGGAATGGAGGTGCAAGTGAGAGAATCCAAACACCCGTACAACAACAACACCAGCTTTGAGGTATGGCTGAGCAGTGAAGACCTCATCTCAGCAACTCTTCCCTGGCAGGCCCAGCCAATAAAACACTTCCTTCCATTAAGCCACATCTTCTCCCTGAGGCCACGTATCCCTTCTCCTCACCTTCCTTGTTTTAATGGGAAAAGTGGCCTACCTGCCCTCAGAGGAGAGTTTACTTTCCCTGCACAAGCTCCTCAGAGTGAATCCTTGGCTTCTTCCAGCAGCTTGTCTGTCTGTGGCTCCAGGTTTTAGCCTCTTAACTGTCTCTTGATGACCAGGCTGCACCTCCAAGACTCCAAGCCCTTTAATTACCCAGAACCAAACAGCCTCATTTTTTCTACCCTTAATTTGTATGTGAACCAGAGAGAGGGAGGGGCGGAGCAGCCTGCCTCAAGTGTTCTCCCTGACTCAGTGCCCCAGGCCTTTCCTTGGCCCTTTAGAAGTGTTGGCCTGAGCTCCTGCGTAGAAGGCGCCCTGTGACAATAGTGGTGTGGCAGAAGCCAGTTAAGAACTCAGTTGCTGATCAACTGAAATGTGGTTTTGCAGAAGTGTAAATGTCCTTGCCCTCTTCCTTCCAAGCCTCTTTCTCCCTGTTCCTGGGCTCCATCCCCACTCCTTGGGCCTCACAAACATTTGGTCAACTGCCAAGTTGTACCCTAAAGAGGATCTTGTCTTCCCCCATCACTCCTAGACTGTCCTCTCTTCTCTGGGGTTCCTGTTGCTGCTCCTCCCTGACTCCTCCCTGCCTGGCTCCTCAGCCACTGTCAGAGTGACCCCTCCTCAGTGCAAGACCAAAAGCTCTTTCTGCTATACAGGCAGAGTCTGAACACCTCATTTTAGTGCACAAGGCCTTGGCTATCTGTCTCTACCAACCTCTCCAGGGTCACATTTCACCCCTGTCCCCTATCCCAAGCATCTGGACCCCATAGTGCATCCTTTACTCCAGATACGTCAAGCTTCCTGCTGTTCCCTGAACACGCCAGGCCTTTCCACTGTTGCTCCCCTCCTGGAAGGTATCCCATTGTTTGTGTTCCTTTCTGCTGATAAGCTCCTCCTTTGTTCTGATTCCCAAAAACCTGAGCACCCTGCACTGGGACCCTTTTCTACCTGCCCCACCATGCATTACCCTGCACCATCTTGCAGTCTGTGTGTGCTCTGTGTCCCAGTTAGACTGAGAGTCCCTGGTGCGAGACTGTCACTTATTCATGCTCACATCCCCAGCTGCAGTGATGGCAGTATTACCCAGTGGATAATGTGATAGAAGTGTTCTCTGTCGCCCCTCCCTAGGATAAAGTTCACATTCCTGGTGCAATCTACCTCTCAATCAAATTTGACTCTCAGTGCAACACAGAGGAAGGTTGTGACGAATTAGCCATGTCCAGCAGTAGTGACTTTCAGCAGGATCGACACAATTTCAGTGGATCTCAACAGAAATGGAAAGATTTTGAACTTCCAGGTAGTAAAAAAAAAATATTTTTTAAAGTGGGTCATAAAGACTTTTCACATAAGGTGTTTAAATGTAATATTGATAAGAGAAATTATTGGTGAATTTTAAATTGAGCTTAATATATTTCATCAGACATACCTCACTTGAGCTGGGCGTGGTGGCACACACTTGTAATCTCAGTACTTGGGAGGCTGAGATAGGAGGATCACAAATTTGCGGCCAACCTCAGCCCTCCACCACTTAGTGAGACCCTGTTTCAAAATAAAGAATGAAAAATAGGGCTGGAGGTGGAGCTTGGAGGTAGAATGCCCCTGGGTTCACCCCAGTACCGCCAAAAAAAAAAAAAAGAAGGAAGGAAAGAAACACCTCAGTTGCCATTCATTTCCTAATCTATCTCTTATTCTTTGTGACCCAGGAGATACTCTGTATTACCGATTTACATCTGACATGAGCAACACTGAGTGGGGCTACAGATTTACTGTGACAGCTGGACACCTGGGACGGTTCCAGACAGGTATGTTGGCATGATCTGCCCACCAGGGGCATTCTGTGGAGTTACATCATTACATCCCTGATTTTTGTTATAATCGAAGCAAGTAATTTTATCTAAGGCTTTCCAAATGTGTCTTAAAACCCCCATACCTATCTCTTTTCTTGTGTGTGTAGAACTAGGGATGGAACTCAGGGCAATTCTACCTCCAAGCTTTATCCCCAGCTCTATTTTTTATTCTTTTTTTTTTTAATTTATATTACATATTTATTAAGGCAAGGAACTATATAGAAAAAAACACATTTGTTCTGCTTAAGGCATACTTGGGAATATTCTTTATTTTTGAAACAGGGTCTTACTAAGTTGCAGAGGGCCTCACTAAGTAGCTGAGGCTGGCCTCGAACCCAGATCCTCCAGTCTCAGCTTCCCAAATACTGGGATTGCAAGCATGCGCCACCACACCCGGCTCTTAGCTCTCTTGAATATAATATGGCTAGCTAGTTGGCAAGCTTTTTGTGTGTGTGTGTGTGTGTGTGTGTGTGTGTGTGTGTGTGTGTGGTATTGGCAATTGAACCCAGGGGTGTTCTACCTCTAAGCTATGCCCCTATTTTATTTTATTTGTTTGTGTGTGTGTGTGTATCACTGGGGATTGAACCCAGGGGCATTCTATCTCCAAACTTCACCCCTAGCCCTGTTTTATTTTTATTTGGAAACAGAGTCTCACTAGGTTGATGAGAGTCTCACTACCTACTGAGTCTGACCTCAAACCTGTGATCCTCCTGTCTCAGCCTCTCAAGTACTGGAATTACAAGCATGAGCCACCACACCTGGCTTTTTTTTTTTTTTTTTAATTTTGAAACAAGGTTTCACTAAGTTGCTCATAGCCTTACTAAATTACTAAGGCTGTCCTCAAACCTGCAAACCTCCTGCCTCAGCCTCCCAAGTACTGGAATTACAGGTGGTAACACCACTCCCATCTTAGTTGCAAACTTGAATGCTCAGATAAAAGAGCTGTTTGTCAGGGCCTAAAAAAAGGCCCTAGGCCCTAGTTCTCTTAGAATTTGCCGGGGCTTTTTGCAAAAAGGAGGAACTAAGAATATTGTTTCTGTGTTATTTTTACAAAAGGCTTAGTTTCAGCCAAAATAATTTTAATGGTTACAGTTATTTCATCCTGATTATTAAAACTTGAGTAGGTTGTAAAACATATGATTCTTAATGTATATAATTGTTAGACTGTTTTTAAAATATGTGTATTTGGGGGGATCGGCCAGGGTTCGAGATTTTGAAGCAGATGTTGTCAGAAGAAAGGGTTGTGCCTCACCTTCCACTGGCCAAAATTTGGGAATGGCTAGTGGGCGTGGCCTGCCGCCAGACTGGTCATCAACGACTAAAAGCCATCCACTTACTTCTGAGGATTGTGCAATGCTGCACCCACAGGTAGGCCGCGTCCTCTTCCGGCACACAGGTTGCCGGCGTCTACTCTCAGTCTATGGCTTGCCCTTCTGCTCTGTTAGCGGTGTCTGGAGAGAAAGGCACATGCATAATGTTCATGTCTTCCAGTTCATCAGTTGTCTCCTGTATGTTGGGTGATCTGTCACCTCACTTGAAATTCTTCAGGATATCTGCTGTGTTACCCTGTACGTGTGTCACTGCTTTTCCTTCACACTGGTCTTTATCCATCCTCTAGGGCTCCCTTGACTCCACAGGGCCACCTGCTCCCTCGCCACCACGTACTGCACCTTTGTCCCAGAGCAGACACCCACGCTCTCTCTCTCACACACACACATGCACACCTGCCTTACCTCATGGAATTTTTTTTTTCTTTTAGCGGTACTAGGAATTAAACCCAGGGCTTTACACTTGCTAAGCAAGTGCTCAGCCACTGAGTTACATCCCCAGCCCTTTTTATTTTTTATTTTGAGACAGGATCTCACTAAGTTGCTGGGGCTGGCCTTGAGCTTGTGATCCTCCTGCCTTAGCCTCTGAAATAGCTGGGATTATAGGTATGCACCACCACACCCATTTTAATTTTGTTTTTTCTAAGAGTGTATATGTAGATTATTCAGGGCACAGTCATGTCATGGATACAGAATGAGTTTTGTTTCTTCTTCTTAATTCTGAGAAGCTATTTTTTGCCATTTACACTAGTTAGGACCTCCAGGGTAGTGTTGAATACAAGATTGCCTCATTCCTCATCTCAGAGGGAAGGTGTTGGTGATTGTACCATCACATCAACTATACACCTGACCCCCACCCTCCTTGCTCAGACACCCAGCTGTTAGGAATTCCCCTTTTCTGTGTTATTAAAGCATATAGACATACAGAATGCTAGACAAAGTGGGGTGATGATATTTGAAGTAAAAGGTTGTTTTTTCATATAATATGGAGTTTTATGGTATTTGCTTGTTTGTTTTTGTGTGTATGTATGTGGTACTAGGGATTGAACCTAGGGGCATTCTACCTCTGAGGTACACGCCCAGCCCTATTTTCCTATTTTTTCTTCTTTATTTTGAAACAGTGTCTCACTGAGTTGCTTCTGGGTTCAATTCCTAGTATCCCCCCCCCAGGCTCCAGAATTAAATTAAAATCTAATTTAATTTCTAATGGCAGGAGACCCTCAAATACATTTCACTCAAATTACTGTGCACCTTTAAAAATGGCATTTTTCTGCCAAGTGCAAGATATAACACTGCACATACAAAATAAAACTTAAAAACGAAAAAGGAGAACTACTTGAAAGACCATGAAAACCATCATTATTTTGATGTTAGGCTTGTAAAACACAAAAAATAGGCTACAAGGTTGTTTGGCCAGAAATCTCCCTAAGCAAAGCCTAGTCCTTCTCAGAGCCGTCTTGTGATGGGTGTACTAGCAGTGGGAGGGCCAAGGGGAGGGTCAGAGCTGCCTCAGCTGTCCACTGTGGGCTGGCCCTGGTCTTCAGTAAACCCAACCTGTCCCATACTCTTCCCACAGTGACCTCTGTGACCTTGCACTGTTGAAGCCGCTGTGGCAGCTCTTTACCCACATGGAGTATGGCCTGTTTGAGGACGTGACACAGCCCGGCATCCTCCTCCCTCTGCACCGAGCCCTCACTGAGCTCTTCTTCGTCACTGAGAACCGTGCCCAGGTGAGGGCCCTGTCTGCCTCTCGCCCTGAGGTTTGGGCAGGGAGGACAATGCCTTGGGTCACAGCCCCATCCGGAGCCCAGGGGTGTTTGGGCAGGCCTGCACAGGGAAGCCAGCTTGGCCTGCAGTCGCCTCTCCCTGTACCTGGGAAGCCCTCAGGTTGGCAATGGACTGCTTGTTTGGTCAGGCCTACAGCCAAAGGAGGAAAACTGCCTTATACCAGCCCTTGACAACAAGGGAGTTTTGGAAAATCAAACGGATGTGTTCTTCTTCCTCCTCTGTTTTCTTCACCTCAGCACAATAGACACATTGAACGTGTGAGATGAAAGGACCTTTCACAGGCTTTCACTCCTTCCCTCAGTCACTTGGGAGACGGAGCTGAGGAGGGGGTCCCCTGAGCCAGGCCCCTAGCCCCTCCCTGGGCCCTAGAGTGAGCTGTGCTAAGTGCCTGGGGGGCGGTGGGTAGCTTTTCCCCCTCAGGGCTTCTGTTTCCTGGGTGGGCTCCCCTTGGCCCAGCCCTGCTGTCAGGCTCACTGGCCACACTCTCTCCACAGGAGCTCGGCTTGCTGCAGGAGTACCTGCTGGTCTTAACCACCGATGATCACCTGCTCCGCTGTGCAGCACAGGTACCTCCTTGCTCCCAGCAGAGCTGGCCCTGCAGGTCCATCTCCCTGTGATGGCTGTCACCATCTCACCATTGCCAGGACAGTGTGTGCATGCGTACTACCCAACAAATACAGAACCTCCAAGAGTTTACACAGAGCACTGTTCCAGTCCAGCCCCTTCCTTCTGGTGCTCAGAGAGAGCAGGCAAGCCCCATTTATCACCATCACTTAGATTAAACTGAGGTCAGAAGACACTAGTAAGAATTTGTGTCTTTAAAACCAAAACAACCAAGGCCTTAAATTTAGTTTGGCTAATCCTTGAAGTTTCTACAGTTAGGTTTCAGATATTTTTGGATGCCATTTGCTTCCCTAGTAGGAAAACTCCTCTTCTGACAAGGTGTTTAGACTCAGGCCCCCTCACACTTTTAATTTATTGAGGAGCCAAGAAAGCTTTTGGTGCTATGCAGTATATACGTACAGCAAACAGGTGGGGACGCTGAGGTCAAACTAGGCTGCTGAGAGTGTCGCTACATTGCTGAGGCTGTCCTCAAACCTGTGATCCTCCTGTCTTAGCCTCCCAAGTACTGGGATTACAAGATGGCCAACACACCTGGCTTAATTCAATTTTAAATCTAGAAATTAAAACAAAAAGCTTTAATTTTACAGTTGGGCAGGCATCCAGCTTGAATTCCTAGCTAGAGCTGACATTCTATCCCTTGTGAGTCCTCTCTGAACATAGAGTCCTCCTGAAAGAGAGGATCTCTCTGACCCACACAGGTTCAAGAGGAGCAGCTCAGACTGGCATAGTGGTACATGCCTTTTATCACAGTACCTGGGAGGCTGAGGCAGGAGGATCGAAGGTTTGAGGACAGCCTCAGCAACGTAGCAAGACCCTCAGCAACCTAGAGAGACCCTGTTTCAAAATAAAAATAAAAAAGGTCTGGGAGTATAGTTTAGAGGTAGAACACCCCTGGGTTCAATCCTCAGTACTACACACACACACACACACACACACACACACACACACACACACACACACAGTAAGTGGGAATCCCTTGGCAAAGACAGGATTCCATGAGGATCTCCTGAGACCTGGATGTAGGTACAGCAAAAACTCTCTTCCCTCCAAACAGCCCTTGCCAGCATGGCCGCCATGCTTGGCTTCATGACTGCTGTGAGGGAGTTTTGATATCTGGCAAGTCAGGCACCAAACACTCAATGTGGCAGCTTTCCTGTGCCCTTGTGACCTTGGCACTGACGCCTGCCCTGTGTCCATTCTCCAATGCTTCCTCGCCCTCCTGCCCTCCACAGCCAATCTAGTTCACTCACTGGGGCCTCCAGCCTGCCCCTGTGCCCGCCTTCACCTCCTGCTGCCCCCAGCTTGCAGGTCAGCCTTGCCTCTCCAACACTGCTTTCGGGACTCCCTCAGGGTCCCCAGCCCTGGCTACTCAAGTCCTGTGTACCACGCTCTTCCCCTTCTGCATCTTCATGCTGTTTTGCCCCAGAGAGCTTTCCCAGACCTCCCTGCAATGTGACTATCCTCTGGGGCACTGATGACCTTACCTGTGGAGTTTTTGGGTGGTTTCCATAGCTTTTGCTTTGTGTGTGTGTGTGTGTGTGTGTGTGTGTGTGTGTGTGTGTGTGTGTATTTTACTGGGGATTGAACCCAGGGGCATTCTACCTTTGAGCTACACCCCTAGCACTATTTTAGTTAACCCTCATTCTTGCTAAGTTGCTGAGGCTGTTCTCAAACCTGCAATATTCCTGTCTCAGCTTCCCAAGTACTGGGAATACAGGCATGTGTCACCATACCAAACTATTTCTGTAGCTCTTTATCACTCACTCTAGCCTGTGGTCCTCTGGGTGGAAAGCCTGCATCCCTGCTCCCTCCGTGCTTAGCTGAGGGTCTCTTCATAGCACTTAGCAGATGAGCTAGTGACTGGCCTTGACTCCGGTGACTCTCTCCCGCCACAGGCTCTGCAGAACATCGCTGCCATCAGTCTGGCCATCAACTACCCTAACAAGGCCACTTGCCTTTGGAATGTCGAGTGTTAGCCCCAGTATGACGCGAATGGGATGCACTGTCCTGTCCTCAGAGCTGACAGCCAGCCTCGTTCAGGAAACTCCAGCTCTCCTCCAACTCACTTCTGCTCCCATTTGAATGTCAACTGGCCACGTCCCCAAGAACTGGCAGTGTGCAGGCTGGAGCTGTGCACAGACTGTCACTCCTGTGAGCGAACAGAGCAGTGCAGGTGCCTCAGCAAGGGCAGGCAAGGGACCTTGGGAGGTTGCTGAGGCCAGCCTCCTCCGGCTGGCCCTATAGAGGCCACCGGCACAGGGAGGCCTGGAAGTGGCCTCTAGAAAGGTTTCTGTGTCTGCTGAGTGGGACTGCCCTCACTTGCCACTGGGGAAGGGTGCCAGCCACCCAGAGTGCTTCCACAGCAAGACCACAGTGGCCTGGCTGGGATCCCCCTGCTTTTGCTTCTTGGGACTCAGAAATTCAAACCAAACCACAACTGGCGTGAGCCCCTGCCAGTCGCCTCCAATCCCCAAGCATTCAGTATGGCTCCAGGTGTCCGCTAGCTCCCTGCACGCCTGGCTGTCCCAGAGAACTTCCGGGTGAGAATAAGTGCCCTTGGGAATAGCCAGCTGGCCACCACGCAAGTTCACCCACACACCAGCTCTGGGCACATTGGAGTTTTTTCAGTTGTGTTAACATGTTTCAATTTCCACCTCCTGTTTTCAGAGAGAACCACACTGGCTCCCGGAGAGGGCCTCTGGGGATTGGCCCCAGGACTGGGCACGTAGGGAAAGACTGGTGTGTGTGAAAGTAGCAGGGCTGGAGCAGGCTTGCAGTGCTATCCAAGGAGGTCTTATTTTAGGAGGGAGAAGTCTCTCCCACGTGGTTTTATTTCTGCTGGATGGTCCCAGTAATCTGTCGTGTCCACCACCGATGGGACTCTGCATGGTTACTTGGCTGTCAGGTCTAGCAATAACTACATTAGTTCTAATGAATGCTGTTTTACGTTTTTCTTTTTATGGTTTTAGCCTTGCCCCAAAGTGCTAATTATTCTCTTTTCAGAGCCACACTCAGTGTGTAAAGCTGGATTGGCATGTGGGCCATAGACCAACCTGAGAGGGACTTGTGGGAATGAAGAATGCCAGAGGCAGGCACCATTCAAAAACTGGTATCTGGGCCAGAGGCACATCCTGCCATGCAGGGCTGGGCCCCAGGAAGGGTCCTCACAACAGAGCCAAGCTTGACCAGTCGGTGTTTCCATGGCCCTTGGCCTCTGAGTACCCCTCTGGGGTCTGTGGGGTCTGGATTGGAAGAGCCTGAGTTTGCAGGTCTGGGAACAGCTTCCTGCAAGGGCACTTTTGCCTTCTGGTTGGGGAGGTCAAGGTGCAGTGACCTTCACAGCCTAGAATTAGTTTTTCAGCCAAGCCCCAGGGTGTAGGGAAAATGGTCAGAAGGAAGGGGTGGAATTAAAAGGAAGACAGGAACAAATGAGGTGGTGACCTAAGGCCCATGGTGCTGGAACTAAGGAGGCAGATGCTGCTGGCTCAGTGGAAACACCTTTCCCATCTTTTGCTCTATGCCAAACCAACCTTGCTTTGCAAATTGCTTGTAGCCCAGAGAAGGCCCTTGGACCATGCCACTCCCACTCAAATAGGCCTGCCGGTGAGAAGTTCCTGACAGGGCATACAGAACAAGTCTCAGTACTTGGGGAGAGGCCCCACTGTGGGATCAGACCCAATGGAAATAGACAAGGAAGTGGCACCGTGCACCCACACCCTCCACGCCTGGGACTGAGTAACACAGGCCACAGGCAGGGCAAAGGTCTCCTGGGCATTGCCCATCAGCTTTTCTCTCACCCTCCCATCAAAAAGAGCAATTGTAAATAAACTCTGGACTCCTCAGAGCTTCTCCCTGTTCACCATTCCCGCTGTTTTGATCTCTGTGCTTCCATTTGCATAGAAGAAGCCCAAGTTTTCCCTTCATGCACAACCCCTGCCATCTGGGTCCCCTCCTGGCCTGGCCGCCCTGCAGCCCACCACTGCCTCTGCTTCTGGCCACTGGGTGGCGCTGCCAGGCCAGACCCCCACTCCCCTCTGGGCCCCCAACTCAGAGCCGGGAATCCCAGTAAGAACTTCAGTAAGGCCAACTCCCTTGGACCCTTAGGAGGTAAGATTGCCTGGAATGAGACAAGACTGGCAGGAATAAGGCGTCACAGAAACATGTGCCTAATCTATAAAGAAATTCTGTTCCAAATCATATATATTGTACAGACTCTGTTCCTAATGAGAGGAGTGACTTATTTTCATCATCGTTTTTAATTTGTTTTCTTACGGGTTTGCGATTTTGAATTTTTATTTGGTTGAAAGAAAGAATTTTGATTATATCAGCTGAGTTAAGCCTGTAAAAAGGATGTTAAGTTGTGGATAAAATATGCAAATGAAGAGAAATATATTGTACAAATTCTATATAAAAAAGTACAACTGTGTGAGAACTTTTTTTGCTCCTGTTTTCTCTCCCTCTGTTTCGTGTGTGTGTGTGTGTGTGTGTGTGTGTGTGTGTGTGTGTGTGTTACTAGGGATGGAACCCAGGGGCATTCTCCTCCAAGCTACACCCCAGCCCTATTTCATTTTTCATTTTGAAACATGGTCTGGCTAAGTTGCTGAGGCAGTCCTTCAGCCTACAATCCTCTGTCTCAGCCTCTCAAGTACTGGGATTACAGGCATGCGCCACCACGCCCAGCTTGTCTCTTTCTCTTGTGAAAATTATACTTGGAGTTCCTACCAAGTCCCAATGACAGGATTTATAGAAACTCAAAATCAGAATAAATCAGAAAAGCTCCCTGGCCCCATCTGAGTGTTGCTAGAACCTGCAATCCCTCTCTGCCACTGGAGCCGTGTCTGTGGCACTGGGTGAGCCACCAGGGCCACCACCCCTCTGTCCCTCCCTCTTCGTGCAGTCCAAGTGCTTAGATTCACTCAAGTCTCCCAGCTGCACGGTGCCCCTGAGGTTTGTCCATACAAGTGGCAACGTGGGTATATCCACATCCTTGACCCCTCTGTGGCTCACCAGATGCTGTGCAGCAAGTGGACAGGTCGCAGGGTCTGCTGCTCTCCTGGAGCTGGTTTCCCTCCTGGCCTCTGGACCCTGCTTTTGACTAACCCGATGGCTGACATTCGCCAGCCTTGGGGTCTGCCGCTTCCTCCTCTCTGTACCATGCTGCTCCCTTCTCGGGTGCTTTCCTGGGGCCAGGGACTGCCTTGCAAGTTTAAAAGTACCACGTTGGTGGGGCTGGACTTACCTAGCTTTTGCCACCCATTTGTTCCAGCTTGACAGTCTCATGTGTCCCCTAAATCCCCAGACTCTTCTGGGGATCCTCAGCATGGGGTCTGGAGCCAGCCTCAGCCCTCATCATTGCTGAGACAGAAGCCCTGTTCAGCATGACATTCAGGAGAACTGGGTGCTCCAAGTGCTGAGTCTCCCTCTAGAAATGACATATCACCTCCCCACCTCACCTGTTGCCTGGGCACATTGGGCCTTGACTCTGAAACACCGGTCTGTGCGCCTGAGCCCTGGTCCACAGTGTGACAGACTGCTTCACTGTGCTGGAACGAGCAGGGGCTGGGAAGGTCACTCCGGAGACTAGCCCATGAGCTAACAGAGGAATGTCACAGAAGCACAAGGCAATTTGAACCCAGACCTTTTAGAACCGAGGAAAAACAGTTCACTCAGCCAAGCCACCTCATTTGATAAAGAACCAGACACCACAGGCATGGCAGTGCATGCCTATAATCCCAGTGCTTGGAAAACTGAGACAAGAGGATTGCAGTTTTGAAGTCAGCCTCAGCAATTTAGCAAGACCCTGTTTCAAAATAAAATAGGGCTGGGGATGTAGCTTGGAGGTAGAAGCCTCTGGGTTCAATCCCCACTACCAAATAAAGAGATAAATAAAACCAGACACCTTTATAGTGTGGACTTGGCGCAGGAGGAGCTGAGAGCGGCAAGCTCAGCCCGAAGCTGCAGGACAGTGTGCACGCACTCGGCCATCACCAGGTTTACCCACCATCGGCAGGGTGCCAGGTGTCAGGGCTTTGTGTAAACTGCCCAGGTGGAAACCCAGGCTCTCACACTGAAGCTACAGCAAAACATGGCTCTGTATACATATGGCTGACCCTCTAGCTAACCTACCTGCCTTTTTTTTTTTTTTTTTTTTTTTTTTGCAGTACCAGGGATTGAACTCGGGCATTCTACCTCCGAGCTATATCCCCAGCCCTATTTTTTATTCTTTATTTTGAAATCGGGTCTCACTAAGTTGCGGAGGGCTTCACTAGGTAGCTGAGGCTGGCCACAAATCTGGATCCTCCGGTCTCAGCCTCCCAAATGCTGGGATTACAAGCGTGCACCACCATGCCCAGCTTACCTGCCATTTCTTACCCACTGCCCTCCATCTCTCAGGGAAGGTGGGAAGGTCATGATCAATTCAGTCCCCCTGGTGATCTCACTTCTGTTTGCAGTACACTCCCTTTCCCTGCCCATCAGGGTCAGGGTGACAAGTGACCCAGTTCTTGCTAAAGAGAAGCTAAAGCCTGCTGAGAGGCTGGTAGGGGGGTCCTCCCTGCTCTTACTGCTCCCCATGACACTTGGGGCTCCCCATGACACTTGGGGCTCCCATGCTTTTTAATTAGTTAAAAAGCAGGAGGCGGAAAATCCAACAGACTTGGAGCAGAAGCACAGGAGTCTGACTCCTTACCTGCATGGTTTGAGCACCTGAATGAGCCCTAGACAGGTGTGTGTGAGAAACAATGTTTGTGGTTGGCTCCCCTTGCAAATGAAAGCATTTCTGACCCAAATATATGCCATAGTTTGGCTCCCGTAGGTTGAAATAAGGTCACCACTCTGTCTCATCACGATAATGTGGATGCTATATGGAAAGGAAGTATGTAAAAATTCCCTACTTCCTTTCTGAAGTGTAAGGGCCTCTGACAGTGTCCAGCCAAGCCGATGACGTTAAGTTACAGCTATTTCCAAGTTTTTCTGAGAGACTTGCATGGTTAGGTTTGCTCAGGATCAGCGAGGGTCCTGACTTGAAATTTAGAGGCACTGTCTCAGGATTCATTCAGTTGCAAGTTCAACTCCAAACTAATTTAAGAGGAGAATTCATTGACTTACAAAACTGAGAAGCCCAAGAGTTGCCCAGACAAAGCTAAATTCCAGGAAGATGTCAGGTCAGCCTGTTTCCCCCTGGCCCTCCCCACTGCTCTGCTTTGCTCCTGGGCTTTTACAAAGGGGAAGGTGAACATCAGAATGCCAAGTGTCTCTCTACTCATTCTACCAGACTGCTGACTGCCGACTGCCAGTTCTTCCAGGGAGAGCCTCCCGTTGCTTCTTTATGTGAGGCTCCCCTGAGCTGACTGGTGTGTGTGTGTGTGTGTGTGTGTGTGTGTGTGTGTGTGTGTGTGTGTGTGTGTGTGTCTGGGAATTAGAACCCAGGAGCATTCCACCTCTGAGCTACAGCCTCCCCCGCCCAATCCTATTTTATTTTTTATTTTGAAACAGGGTCTCACTAAGTTGCTGAGAGTCTCACTAAGTTGCTGAGGCTATCCTCAAACCTGTAATCCTGTCTCAGTCTCCCAAATACTGAGATCACAGGTACATCCCACTACACTCAGCTTAGCTGACAGCTTCTAAAGGTGATTTACTTTCCTGTTTAAAAAGCTACTTGGTAGCCGGGCGTGGTGGTGCACAGCTTGTAATCCCAGCATTCGGGAGGCTGAGACTGGAGGATCCAGGTTCAAGGCCAGCCTCAGCTACCTAGTGAGGCACTCCGCAACTTAGTGAGACTCGGTTTCAAAATAAAGAATAAAAAATAGGGCTGGGGATATAGCTCGTAGGTAGAACGCCCCTGAGTTCAATCCCCAGTACCGCAAAAGAATAAATAAATAAATAAATAAATAAATAAATAAATAAATAAATAAATAAATAAAAATAAAAAGCTACTTGGAAGCTAGGCTTCAAACGTGTGATCCTCCTGTCTCAGCCTCCCAAGTACTGGTGGCATGAGCCACCATGCCTGGCGTGAGACCCTATTTCAAAATAAAATAGGCCAGGGATATAGCCAGGAAGTAGAATGTCCCTGAGTTCAATCCGATATGCCCCCCCCCACCACCCATGCTACATAGGAAACCCCTGCATTTGTAGGTTCATCCCAGAACCACTGAGCAACTCGGCATCTGTGGCAACTGGGCAGATGTTACGCCAGGGAAGTCCCCTCTCAGCCACTGTGAGTGAGGTCAACACGTGTGTTTGGGGGAGGAGGGTCCCAGGGATTGAACCCAGGGGCATTCTACCCCCAAGCAACATCCCCAGCCATATTTTTCATTCTTTATTTTAAAACAGGGTCTCATTAAATTGCAGAGAGTCTCACTAAGTAGTGTGAGGCTGGCTGCGAACTCACAATCCTCCTATCTCAGCCTCCCAAGTACTGGGATTACATGTGTGGGCCACTACGCCCAGCTTTTTTTTTTTTTTTTTAAACAGGGTCTCACTAGGTTGATGACAGTCTCACTACATGCTGAGGCTGTCCTCAAACCTGCGATCCTCCTGTCTCAGCCTCCTAAGAACTGGGATTACAGGCATGCGCTACCATGCCTAGCAATGTCAAAATATCTTGCCCAGTCACAGAGCCACTCTGCCAAGCAGAATGCCCTAAAATGCAGTGGGCAGCAGATCCATTAGTATAGAAATTTACAACAGAGCCGGGCATGGTGGTGCACGCTTGTAATCCCAGTACTTGGGAGGCTGGAACCAGAGGATCCAGGTTCGTGACCAGACTCAGCTACTTAGTGAGGCTCTCCACAACTTAGTGAGACCCTGTTTCAAAATAAAGAATAAAAAAAAAAGCCAGGCGTGGTGGTGCACACTTGTAATCCCAGTACTTGGGAGGCTGAGACTGGAGGATCCAGGTTCTCGGCCAGCCTCTGCTACTTAATGAGGCTTCCTGCAACTTAGTGAGACCCTGTTTCAAAATAAAGAATAGAAAATATGACTGGGAGCCGGGCGTGGTGGCGCACGCTTGTAATCCCAGCATTCGGGAGGCTGAGACCGGAGGATCCGGGTTTGCGGCCAGCCTCAGCTACCTAGTGAGGCACTCCGCAACTTAGTGAGACTCGGTTTCAAAATAAAGAATAAAAAATAGGGCTGGGGGTATAGCTCGGAGGTAGAATGCCTCTGAGTTCAATCCCCAGTACCGCAAAAAAAAAAAAAAA
>PVLC010015213.1:0-24085 GCA_004027655.1 Graphiurus murinus
AACCTGGAGGCATTCTACCTCTGAGCTACAGCCCCAGCCCTATTTTTTATTCTTTATTTTAAAACAGGGTCTCACTAAGTTGCGGAGGGCCTCACTAAGCAGCTGAGGCCAGCCACAAACCTGGATCCTCCAGTCTCAGCCTCCCAAATGCTGGAATTACAAGCATGCGCCACCACGCCCGGCTAAGTAAGAGCATTTAACTTGTATTCCCAATCAACATATCCTTCTGTGTAAGTGATTGGCCAAGTTAGGGAAGTAACTAGGACAAGAAAGGCAGGCGTGGCAGGTTTCCTTCCATGTTCCTGAAATCTCACGTTGGAAGCAAGTTCTGATTTTACTGGAAAGTGTGTCTTCTTGGGGTTTTCAGCATCATAGACACAAAGTGCTTACCTTGTATCCTCTCTGAGTCTCCAGAACACCTGTGCAACATGCCTCTTCCCACTTGAGGAAGAAGGAAAGAGAGAAGACAGATGTGGAAACCAGCATGCAGAATCCAGTGGGGCGCGCGGGAGCGGGAGCAGGAGCGGGAGAGCGCGAACGTGCCCCTGACTCCAAGGCAGGCCCCCATAAATATTAGGGCTATTGAACTACTGCTATTGTCAGAAACAGGTCTCAAAAGCTGCTGAAAAGAGATGGGCCTCTTTTAAGCAAACAGAATTGATAGAGACAATGACCTTTGTCTTCACTGGTTCAGATTTTTTGCTTAAAGAAAGAGTCATTGTAATTAAGAGCAGGAAATCAGATTTGACCCACAAATATTTCATTTTATCAACTCTGCCTCAGGGAACCTTCTTGGTCTACACCCTTCTCCTTAAAAAAAAAAAAACTTTGTAGGAGTTCAGAAGTCTTCTTCCTCAATATTGGGACAGCTTTTGTGTGGCGGAAACAGGACCTTCACGTGTCTACAGTCAATTGTTGCTGACAGCCTACAGGAGGTAGGGTGCAGCTGTGCAGATTGGGGCTGCTGAGAAATCATCGGGTGCACTGGCTTTTAGTGTCGGGGACACCTCATAAAAATCCTTCTTCTGCCCACAAAGAAATGCCATATATTTTGCAATTAAAGCCATGCTGCCATGATCCTTCCTTCTTGTTCTAAAATGCGTACGTGGGGCCAGGATGCCCTGAGCTCTTCGTGGGCTGAAATTGTCTCATAAATGTTCCAGAGCCAGCTCTGCTCAGTCTAACTGCTGCAGAACAGAGTTAACAGGCTGAGTTCTGATCTGGAATCATCTACAGCGCAATTGTCTCTCTTTGGCCAGGGTCAAAAAGTAAGAGAAGAAAACACCCACCCTTGCAAGCACTTGCCTACAACTTCGCTCCATCTCTGGAAGTGTGGGTGCCCCTGGTGAGCTGTCGGACAGGACCAGGCGCAGCATGTGTCTGTCTAGTAAAGTATTTAAATGCTGCTTGATGCCCTGCCCCGGCAGCCCACAGGGCCCAGCAGTCCACGGGTCTCTTCCTTAAACTGCCATGGTAGAAGCTGATTCCTGTGGGAAGTAATGGCTGCATTTTGGGTGCAGGTGCCATCAGCAAAAGCCTCTTCCCATGCTAGGGAAGTTGCTAGGTCACCCCAAGTGGAGGAAGACCCAGGCCAGTGAGGCCTGCCGCTCATTACCATTAAAGCAAAGGCAAGAGAAGTGACCACAGACTAAGCCTCTATCTTGACCCCACCTGCAACGGGCAGCCCTTCTGGAGATCTCCAGGACTGGGAACTGGGGGCTCTTAGATCCGTGAGCAGGAGTCAGCAGTGCATCAAGCATAGTAACCACAGCACAGGGCAAATGGACTTGGCACCCTGTGTGACAGCCTACCTGACTCTCATTCCCACTCTTCAGGAAGCCCTCCTCCATGTTTCCAGACAAGATAGATTGCTCCCTGGAAACTCATACACTATCAACAATCTAGACCATAAGCATACCTATGGTTAGGAATTCAGCCTACCTGGTCTCAAATCCCACCTCTCCTGCTAGCTAGGTGTGTGACTTTTGGCTAGTTACTTGACTTAGTGCCTCATTCCTTTACTTATACAATGCCTATTGCAGAGTTGTGTGTATGTGTGTGTGTGTGCGCGCGCAGGGTGGGATGGGGGGGGTAAATTATTCAACACACAGTGCTTTAGTAGCATTTGCCATGGAACAAGCCCTTGACAAGAGCTCTTTTATAAGCATATGATTTTTGTGTGGAAGACATAACACACAATTTTACCATTTTGGCCATTTCTAAGCACACAGTTGAGTGGCAGTAAGTACATTCACATTGTGTGCACCCCTGACCATCATCCACCTCCAGGACTTTTTCAGGCACCCTTTAAACAGTGAGTCCTCATCTCCCTCCTCTCACTATTCTGCTTTCTGTCTCCAATCATATAATCTTTGGCTATGTGATGCCTTTGTTGTTGTTTAACAAGTACTTGTTAAATACCTCCCTTCTCTGGACCAGGAACTGAAGAAGAATCTGAGGGTGTGGGGGCCATCAAAGCACAGAATTTATGCCTTCATGGGGTATCTATTTTAGTAGGTTGAGACTGGCAATAAGCAAATAAATATAGTAGACAATCTCGGAGATATTTGCTATTGTTGGGAAAAACTATCTAGAACTTAAAAATAGGCCAAAGAGAATACAGCATATCGTTTTAAAGACACTTGAGGGATTTACTTAACAAGATCACCCAAAGATTTTTTTTTATGCTCCAGAGAATGTACCTTTATTTCACTCACCTCATTCCTATTTAATTAGAGCCTAGACAAGAGGAAGTTGCATGTGAAACCAATGAAAAAGACTATCCCAAATATCACGGTTTTATTACCCTGTAGGACAGTAACTACACTTGATTCTAACCAAATGATATTCTAATAATTTTTGCATTTTAATGCTCACAGACAGTTCCTTAAATGAGTGTGAAACCATCATTAAGTAATATTGGTTCCTCCATTAATGAATTAAATTCTGATATGCATTCATGTTTTTGTATGTGTTCTATTTTGGTATGAGAGTCCCTTTTTAACTTTTGTAAATTATACTTTGACACTATGAGGAGGGACAAGGGGATAGAATAGCCAGAGCTGGTGGCATTTTAGACTGGATGTTCTGGGAAGACCTCTTTGAGGGGATGAAATCTGAGACAACTTGGGTGATGAGAAGAAAACAGACATCTCAACTTCTAGGAGGAAAGCATTGCTAGCAGGGGGGTGGGCAGGGAAGACCAGGTGTGCTTCTGGGTCTGGAAGGAGACCAGAGTGACTAAGGCAGTGGGAGAGTGGGAGTAGGTGAGGTCTGGAAGGTTCCAGATCAGATCAGACCCTGAAGATCTGTGCATGCACTGCCCATGGATGGGGGCAGGAGAAATCAGGCCCAACTCAAAACTGAGGTTAAGAGTATGCTCTGCCTTGTAGTAACAAGCAAGCGTCATCAGGCTGGAGGTTGCACTTCTGCCCATGTTTAGCTCAGTGAGACTGATTGATACTAGATCATTCTGCCCACTTGCCCCAAACTGCTGCAAGCCTGAAGCCAGTTGTGTCTTTGCCACCTGACCTTGGTCTCAGCCTTGGGGATGGAGAAGAGCAAGGTGGTGGAGGAGTCAGCCCTGGGTAGCTGGTCAGGAACCCAATCAGGGAGTCCAGGGCCAGCCTGTGTAGTCCCCCCAGAAGCCCAGCAGTCTGCTATGGCCACCAGTGTGGATTTAGGGCCCTGTTCCTGGTGTCTGCTCACAGGAACCAGGTGAGTTTCTCTCTGACAAAATGTGAATGATTTCTTCCTGTCATAACCCTCTCTAGGATTGCCTGGACATCCTCACTGCCCTTCATTGCTCCCCTGCACGTAAGCAAGTCCCTAAGAAAGCTCTACTGAACAGCGCCCTCTAGTGAAACTTTTGTGTTCCTGCCGTAACCTCTGGAGAAAGGATTGCAGGGGCCACCCAAGGGTCTTTGTGCAGAGGACAGAGTCTATGCTATTCCTCAGAGCTCTGTTGAGTGTCTACTGAGAGCCAGGCACTATCAACCTCTGCAAAGTTCTGGCAGCAATGCGAGAGCTGGGGCCTGTCTGTCTTGTTCACCTTTGAGCCTCACCGCATAATAGTGCCTGGCACATACTAGATTTCTGTAAGCACTTTTCTAGAATGAATAAAGAAACAGCAAATGAATAAGATGGCAGCATCTGGATGTTAATGACATAAACATGGGCACTGTTCTGTGTTCCTTTAGAGAACTCGCATAAGCAGGAGTTATGTCTTTTTAATCAAGCTAAATAGGCAACTGTGTAGAGTGTTAAGAGAAAGAAGCCTGGAGCCAGTAGGCCTGGGTTTGATGCCTGGTTCTGCCACTTATCAACTCTGTGACCTCAGGCAAGTTACTTCATCTTTCTGTGCCTTATTTCTTTCTCTGTAAAAATGGAAAACTTTCTGGTATTGTCATGAGGATTAAAATCATTAAAATTTGTAAACCACTTAAAAGAGTGCTTTCCCCATGTCACACACACACACACACACACACACACACGCATGCACACTACATTAGGATTTGTTAAATAAGCAAGGGAAAACTTACTAAAAACTGAAATGATAGCTAATAATAATAAAGTACCTAATGAGGTGCATTCATCTCCCTTAAGCTGCAGTTTTGCTTCCTGTGGTCCCAGTTACCTATGGTCAACCAAGATCTGAAAACATTAGATGGAAAATTCCAGAAGCAAACAATTCGTAAGTTTTAAATTGCACACCATTGTGAGTGGTATGATGAAATGCTGCCCATTCCTGCTCTGTCCCACCTGGGCTGTGAATCATCCCTTTGTTCAGTATAGCCATGCTGAAGATACCACCTGCCCATCAATCATGAAGTTGAAAAAAAACATAATATATTTAGGATCCAGTACTATCTGTATTTCCAGGGGTCTGCTGGGGTTCTTGGAATGTGTCCCCCAGGATAAGGGAACTATTGTATTGAGCCACCCATAACCAGAGGAATGAAAGGATGCTTTTTAAGATAATTAATAAATATTATCCATTGAGCACTTAATATTGCCCAGCATTTTGTTAAGCACCTTAACACTTAAATTACCCACTGTTGTCTTTACAATAACTCTGTGAAGCAGGTAGTTTTATCACCACTCAACATGGGAAACCAAGGCTTTGTGATGACCGTTGGTTCCTTAGTTTGGAGTGACAGAGTTGGGAGTCCATGGACTCCAGGGCATTGTTGAGGCCGGGGTGAGTCAGGCTCAGAATTCAGAGAACACCTGGGTGTCTGAGGTCACGCAGGGCGTGGGAAGTATGGGGAAAAGACTGGTGAGTAATCTGTGGGTTGGAGGGGAGAGACTGCAGGGCCAGCCAGGGCTCCGCTCAGTGATAAGGAGCCTTTTGTGCTGGGGCTCAAAGGTGGAGTAAGTGTTGGCGGGCGTGGGAAGGTGGAGGCAGCTTTTGCAGCAGCTGATCAATCAATCAACGAACCAACCCACCAGCCCACTGGGCCAGAGATTTGCTGTATTTGGCAATGAAGGGGAAGAAGGTGTGCATGATGGCCCCTGGCCCCAGAGGCAAAGTAATGTGTCGGGCAGTCAGGGAAGCTCTCCTAAGTGGCAGTGTTCCCTGAGAGAGGAGATGGAAAATCCTGGGGGGAGGAAACAGCAGGTAGATGGGATAGAAGTTAGAGGTCGGAGCTTTCCTTGGAAAAGAGGGGACAAGCGTTCCCGGTGGTAGCAGGATATGTAGAAGCAGAAAGGTACAGCCGAGGGGGTTCTTCGTTTATCTTTGCAATAAAGGGGAGCTGAGATAGCCTGGTCTGGTGGTGAGCAAGTGGGGTTGGGGGCTTGAGTGGGGTGTGCTTAGAGATCAAGAAGGACAAAAAGGTCCCATTTGGTTGCAGGAGATTGGGCTAGATCAGAGCCATACAGTTGGGCAATAACTCTCAGAATCTCTTAGGGGCCATGAGAGCCACCTCTTACGAGCACATGGAGCCATCTCCGTGGCTCCCAGGAGCTCCGGTGGCTTAACCTTTAGAGACCCTACCCATTCCTTTCCCACAGTGTCTGTCTGGAAAGCCTCCCAAGTACTAGGATTACAGAAGTGTACCACCATACTTAGCTAGAAAGTCTTATTTCTAATCACCAGTACCTCCCAGATACTTTCACAAGGACCTTTGCAGGACCCAAGTTGTTAATTAGAAGGAATTAATTCTGACGGTGGATCTTCGAACTCATACAGCTATTGGGGGGCAAGCTAGACCTCACAGCAGCTTCACATCTCACCTCATGCTGCAACAAAACCTTCATTTATGTGTCACTTAATAAAGCACTTTCAAGATTACTCCATTGCTATTTTGGTGGCATAAACTTGATGTTCCCGTGAGGTTTTATAGCTTTACTCCCTGGTAGAAACTGCAAATCAATCCTTCCTTTCCTTCCTTCCTTCCTTCCTTCCTTCCTTCCTTCCTTCCTTCCTTCCTTTCTTCCTTCCTTCCTCCTTTTTAAATCAAGGAATCATGAGGGATGGTGGCTAGCTGGACAGCAGAATAAGGTGGGTAAGAGGGCAGTCCAGGCTGAGACCACCTCAAGCTGGGGCCATCCATCATCCCCATTTCTGTTACCAGGCAAAGAGAGAGCAGCCAAGCTGAAGTGAGGGTTATTTTTAATCCCCCAGATGCAGTGCATGGGAACAAACAGCCCAGCCCTGGGAGGACCTGCCAAGACAGTGTGGACCCAGGAGGGATCGGAATGCGGCTGCTTCCTGGTGTCCCAGCCCCTCCAGAAACCAGAGCTGGGTGGAGGGGTATATTTTTACCCAGACTTGCTGTCCTCTCTGCCTGCCGCAGCGTTCTGGAGGACAGGGTGGGAGCCCGGGCTCCAGGCCCTTTAGAACCAGGCTGGGCCTAACCTGGGCTGCAGCCTGGCCATCTTGGGGTCAGAGAAGATGAGATGGCCCTGCCCATCTTATATGTCCCTTGCCCCCCACTTCTCCCTACCTGCCACCTGCATCCCCAGCCCAGCCCCCAACTGCTCAAGGCGAATTCAAAGTATCATTTTCTTCTTCCTGTTTTTCCCTATCCCATTTTCTTTCTTTCCTTTACTCTCTGTGAAACTAGTAATCCATATTCATTGTAGAAAATTGGAAAATCGAGATAAACCAAAAAGAAAAGAATAGAGCTGGGCATGATGATGCACGCTTGTAATCCCAGCATTCGGGAGGCTGAGACAGGAGGATCCGGGTTCACACCAGCCTCAGCTACCTAGGGAGGCCCTCCGCAACTTAGTGAGACCCTGTTTCAAAATAAAAAATAAAAAATAGGGCTGGGGGTATAGCTCAGAGGTAGAATGCCCCTGGGTTCCATCCCCAGTAACACACGCACACACACACACACACACACACACACATACACACACACACACACACACACACACACGAATCCAACCTAAGGCCTGGGACAGTGCCTGGCCTCTGCATGTTGCTCCAGAACTGAACAGCAGCATCTTTCTTCTCCCCTTCACCTGTCCCAGTAGGAGTCACGCTGCCCATGTCAAGCCTCCCCCCACCCAGGCATTACTTGACTCAGAAACCCCCTGGTATATGGTCAGGAAGACAGGATCTCAGGAGGTTTGGGTCCGAATCTTTGCTCTGCCTCCAAATAACTATGACTGGGAAGCTGGGCAAGTGGCTTGGCTCATTTGTGTTGAATTTCCTCATTTGTACACTAGGGAGGAAGGCAGGATACACATCATGGGCTTGGTGTGAGGATTCAGTGAGACGTACAAGTAGAGCACTGGTAAGAGAGCCTAGTGCATAGTTAGTGCGCAATAAACATTAGTGCTTATTCTGCTACTGTGATTTTTTTTTTATTCCCTTCCGTGTTTCCCATACTTGCCTAGCTTCCTGGATCACTTGGGGTAAGTGAATTAGCTTATCTCTTCTTTCTTCATCTCATTAGATGCTTGAGGCATTTAGGGAATGAGAAGGAAAATAATTTCAGATATCTGGCTATTGGGAGATTGAATACATTAATTTGCATGATGGAGTCACTAGAACACCTTAGCATATTAGAAAGATGATAAAAGCCATGCTGCTTTAGTTGGGACTCTAACAAACACACCATTGTAACTGTTGAAGGTGGGTCCTTAGTACATGGGGACTCATCATGCTATTCATGTCCTATAGTGTATTTTCAAAATTTCCAACACAAAACTATTACATGCATGTATATGTGTATGTGTCCTAATGTTTGTGGACCTTTTTTGTTAGTCAAGACAATAAAACCATTAAAAAATGCATCTCCCTGGAGACACACCGATGTGGGGAAAAGCCCCAACTGGTCTAGAGCTGGGTCTTCACCCTGGGGTCATAGTCCACTGCACACAATTCCTAGCTGGCAAGTGACAGAGACGAAAGGCAGATACCTTTGTGGTACCTGGTGCCAGCCTGCCTCTTCCTTTGCACTCCCTCCCAGCTGGCTCGCAGCCCTCCTCTGGGTCACACTTGTCCTATTTATGCCAATGCCTGGCACTTGGTGTGCCCCATTATGACTCTGAAAACAGAGGGGTGGAGGCTCAGTCGCAGAACTTCCTGCCTCAAGGCTGGCGATCCCTAATGTCTGCCCCTTCCCTTTCTGTCTAGTCTATCCCTGCAGACTTTTGGCAACAGTGTAAATGTCACATCATTGTTCCTACGGGAGACCGAGTTTACCTTGTGTTTTGTAATGGATCATCTGGATGTTTGGGTTGGTTTTGCTGGCGTCAAAATTGGTATCATAAATAATTATAGCCTCTCATTACTGAGTGATTATTCGGTGCCAAATGCTGTACATCCCTCCTTGTTATCTCATTTAATCCACAAAGCTGCCAACAAGGTAAGTACTACTGTTGTCCCACTTTATGGCTGAGGAAACAAGCTTGCAGAGGTTGAGTGTTATTCCTGATCACAGGTAGAAATTTAAATTTTGGGTGGTCTAAAGCTCATGCTATTAACATTATGTCCTGAAAGAGGACAGTGGTGTAAAAGAATGGCTAACTTTCACTAGACCTATAGTTAGGTGTGTGTGTGTGTGTGTGTGTGTGTGTGTGTGTGTGTGTGTGTGTGTGTATGTGACAGAGAGAGACACAGAGAGAGAGAGAGACTACCATAATGTGGATGCCCTTGCTGCCTGGGTTCTGGTGTCTTATAAAAAGGTGAGATGAGGACTGAACTTCAGCCTGCCTGGCTCTGCCTCAGCTGACAGCAGCTTTTATCTTGAGGAAGCCACCTCCCCTCTATGAGCCTCAGTTTCCTTGTCTGTAAAACAGAGATAATAAAGCCTAGATCCCAGTTCAGCACATTAAATGAGATCAACAGAAAGTGTCAGAGGAGTGCCCGGTCAAAGCAGACACTAGAAAATAAGTGTTTCCGGCAGCAGATGTAGATCAGTAGTAGAGTGTTTGCCTCGAATGCATGAAGCCCTGGGTTCTAGCACTGCAACAAACAAACACTCATTTCCTGGTGCAGGAAGGAGTTTCCAGGGAACAGAGGCGTGAGAGGACAGGTGTGAGTGGACAGTGCCTTTGCCTGGGTGCATGCACAAAGATGCTGGGGGAGGAGGAACCCTAGAAACTTTTCTGCTGGAAAGAGGTCAGATGTATGTTGAGAGATTTCGAGTGTACTCTGGCCTTCCAACTGCTTCCAGCCATTCCCTAGCTCCCAGACCCTTAGCGGAGGGCGCAGACTTGCCCCCCACGCCCATCTACTCCTTCCCTTTAAGCCTAACCAAAGTTCACATCTACAGAAAAAAGAGGACTGCAGCTGGGTGCAGGCCTGGAAGGGCTTCTGAGCTGAGGAGCTGGCCTGCCTCTGCTGTGAATGTCCTGCTTTTAGAAAATCAGGACTCTGAATGCACAGAGGCACAGACCTCCTGGGAGACTGAGACACATAAAGACCCATTGACAACTGCCTCCTCCCACCGCAGACCCTGCTTCAGCCCAGTGCAGCAGCCTCTGCCTCTGGCCTCTGGACTCGGCCTCTTTGGGCTAATAAGGGTAGGTGAGAAAGGGGTGTAGATTTCAGACATGTTTCCCAGCCTCTCCTCCAGAGGCCCTTCTACTCTGCTCAGCTCCAGGCGGGTATCCAGGGCCCACAGCCCCAGGCTGAGTCACAGAGAGAAACTCCCAGGACCCAAATTGCAGTTCTAGACACCCAGCCTTTCAAAAACACTGAAAGTTGGTGGGCATAGTGGAACATACCTGTAATCATAATTCTTGGGAGACTAAGAGAGGAGGTTCATAGGTTTGAGGCCAGCCTCAGCAATTTAGTGAGATCCTTTTCAAAATAAAAAAAATAAAAAGGCTGGCGGTGTAGACCAGAGGTAGAATGCCCCTGGGTTCAATCTCTGCTACCAGACAACACTGAAGGTCTCCCTAAGAGTCATCAAAGGTTCCCATAGAAACTCCATTTGCTACAGATTTTGTCGAAGGGTATTTAAAAGCCTCATCTGGAGATATTTTAGGATTTAAATTACCAGGATAGAATTAAAAAACAAAAACAAAAACAGAAGAAGGGTTTGGCATAGTTATATTGTATCAGTTACTAATCAACAACTTCCAAGGGATAAAAATATCCAATATGTTAGAAAAATTTCCTTCAGGATTTGGTTATTAATAATTAGTATAACTGATATAAATTGCTTCACAATTTAAAGGAAATGGCATATGATGCATTTTCTAAATTGAATTAAATCACTTAGACCCATATGTTTCCAGATCTCAGAAAAATTCCATTGCAGATACTTTTCAGAGCCTTTCCTATTTTTCTCTTGCAGAACTCTGAGACCTCAGGATTCCAGAAACTTGTGAAGGGCATCAGGATCAGATGGTGCGGGGTAGGTAGGTTGCTCCTTGCCCGCATGCAGCTGGACTAGATAAAGGCTGTTGCTGCTCACGGCACTCTCTTCAAATTCAAGGCCTCAGGCAGTTGCTCAGTGCTTACGTGCTTTCCCTTCTAAGGGGAGCCACTCCCTAGGGCCCTGCGGCCTCTAGGCCCCTAGGCCCTGAAGCTCTCCCCAGCTCTGTCATCTCTAGGTAGATGTTAGGTCTCAAGATTTTCCCTTAGAAAATCAGAGAAGGGCCTCTAACTTTTCTCTGGGGCAAGAGAAGCCCAGCCTTCCAAGACACAAAGGCCCCTGGAGAGGAAGAGGAGGAAATACTTCACATTCTTTTCCAGTGAGCCTACAGAAGAAAAACAGACATGGTTAATTTCTCAATCACAGTAGCCTGTCAGTCAATAATCATCTGATTTATTTAGGAATCCCTGCTCTTTGGGGAGGATAGAGCTGTGGTCCCCAAACACAACACAACAAAACTGTGAATGAAGGAGTTTTATCAATCTCATGGCTTTTGTAATTTTTAGTCTCTAGATTCTCCTACCTAGACAGAGATGGGTTCAAACCTACCTAGAGACCATTGAGCAGCTGGCCTCCTGGTTACTTTTCATGGAAGACTGCCCCCCTATTTGAAGACTGATGAGTTTAAAACATGGCGCGGTGCTGGCAGCCAACTGGGTACTTAGCAGCTTCTCGTGGAGACTTCACCATGTGTCTGCACATTCGCGTGCACTGGACTGTCTCGGTCCAGTCTATACACCAAATCAGAACAAAAGTGGCAACCAGCCAGGGCACAGAGTCACATAAGACACAACGGCATCCTCAAGGGCATGCTTAGCTGTTTTTCACACAACGGTGGCCATCACCAGAGGGAGGCGAGGAAGCCCAACACACTGTCCCCACACACCGCACCTCAGTCAATACTCACCAATACCACATGAGGCGGTAGTGTTTGCGGTTAGAAGGAAGGGCTGTGGAGTAAAGTAAACCGGAGTTTGAGTTTTGTTTCCATCACTTATTAGCTGTGTGATTTTAGGTAAGTTACCCAGCTCTCTGATCCTTAAGTTCTTCATTTCTAAAATGGAGATAATAAAGTAGCTTCACAGAATTGTGTGAAAGTTAAATGGCAGACAGCCAAGGTGGTGCTGTGTGGAATACCCTCTACTTTTAACTTATAACAGTGACATACAATGTGAAAAGAAAAAAACTAAAATTGACATAGCCACATTCACAAAACAGTATTAGCATCTGCATAGATATGGCTGAGATGTACTCTATACACCTCCCAGGGAGCCCCCAGTGGGATGGAGTCCTATATTACCCCCCCCCCCCCGTGGTGATCATCTTTCTCTTCTACCCAGCCCTTCCCCCACTCCTAGTCTATGAATCATTTCCTAAAATAAACAAGCGGGCAGACAAGCCCTTATCTCAGAGTCTGCTCTTTTGGAAGGAGTCTAGGCTAAGAGAACTAGAAAGGAGGCTAAGTGAAGTAGAGATGGCAAATAGAAAACAAAATGTGGCAAAAGTAAATTAAAATATATGCAATTATAATAAACATAAACAGATGGCCTATTAAAAGACAAGCTAGCTGGGCATGATGACACACACCTATAATCCCAGTCCTTAGGAGGCTGAGATAGGAGCATTGCAGGTTCAAGGCCAGCCTTAGCAACATAGTGAGATTCTCAGCAACCTAGTGAGACCTTGTTTCAAAATAAAAAATAAAAAGGGCTGGGGTTATAGCTCAGGAGTAGAATGCCTCTGGGTTCAGCCTCTAGTGCAAAAAGAAAAAAAAAAGGCTATCAGATTAGATAAAACAAATGAATAAAGTTTGCCAGAGATACACCTAAAGAAAAAATTACAAAGAAAAAATGAACATAAAAGGCAAGAAAAAGATACACCAGTCTAATACTAACCCCAAAGAAACATACTGTTATAGGTTGAATTGTGTTCCCCCAAACATAGGCTGAAGCCCTAACCCTGAGTAGCTCACATATAAACTTACTTGAATATAGAGATATTGCAGGTGTAATTAGTTAAGATGGGGTCATCCTGAAATACGTGGGCTCTTAATTTCATGTGACTGTGTCCTTATTACAAGAGGAAAGGCACAGATACGCAGGAGGATGGCCACGCGCTGGGGATGGCAGAGGTCAGTATTGTGCTGCCCCAAGCCGAGGGATGCTGAGAGCTGCCAGTAGCTGAGAGGCCGGGAAGGATCCTCTCCTAGAGCCTTGAGCTGAGTGTGGCCCTGTCGCCACGCTGATTTCAGAACTGTGGAGGTAAACTTCCTTTGGATTAATCCACCATTTTGTGGTAATTTTATGGCAGCCCTAGGAAATTAATATACGTGTCTAGTGATGTGTATGTCAGAGCAAATAAAATTAAAGACCAAAGCATTATTAGAAAGATAATACAAAATTATAAAAGCAATAACCTGTCAAGGATATATAGCAATTGTTACTTCGTATGCACCCAACATGACTAAGTTATCAAGAGAAGTTTGTATTATCTTTCTAATAATGCTTTGGTCTTTAATTTGATTCATACTCACAGTGGGATATTTTTAATATTCATTTATCAAGACCTGATAGATCAAGGAGTCAAAGAAACAAAAAGTGAAGATATGTAACCTGTAAAGAGCTAATTTAGTAAACGTATCCAATATAGTCAAATGGCAACCTGCACCCAAATACAGAGTGCATATTCTTTTCAAGCACATGTTGACCATTTTAGCAAAGAAAGTCTCAAACTTCAAGTAATTTATAGCATACAAATCATATTTCTATGCAAATTCTATTAAATTAGAAATAAACATGCCCCTAAATATATTACAGGTTACACAGAAATTCATTTTTAGATGAACTCCTTTATTTGACACATTAAATTATGCAAAGAAAAATATAGGCAACTGCATAAAAAGAATCATGCTCTCCGATTACTTAAACATACTGCAGTGATCAAAAAGAACAAAGTGGAACATGGTCCCGGGGATTTAGTGCACAAAACATCCTGCACAGAAAAGTTGCAGGCTTCTAACTTCACTGGATCCAGTATTAGATGTACTTCTTCATATTCCTCAGCTTCCTCCACGTCTTTTTCTGTTTCTAGTATCTGCTGAAGGTCAGTCCATGCAGCTTCTGATTTCTGCTAGCAATCCAGGATCATCATTTGGAACCCTTGCAGGATCTCTGCCTGCTTTTTTCTTTTTACAGTACTGGGGATTGAATCCAGGGGCATTCTACCACTGAGCTACACCCCCAGCCCCTTTTATTTTTTACTTTGAGAGAAGGTGTCATTAAGTTGCCTGGGCTGGCCTTGAACCTGTGATCATCCTGCCTCAGCCTGGTGCACCATCATTCTAGTTTCTGCCTGCTTTTCAATGGCATATTTTTCACCACGTTTGGCTTTTGTTTTTTTTCAGTCTTCTTGTTTTGACTCTTTTCATGCATCATTTTTTCTTTGACCATGCCAGTCTTAATCTTGATCTGCCTCCTATGAAGGTCTGCCATGGTCCCCTGTGTGCCACTGGAAGGAGGGGGCTGAGAGCTGGAGTCTTAAATAGGAATTCGTATGTATGTGTGTGCATTATAATTATACATCCTAGTGAGGTTCAAACTGATACAAACATACATGCACGCAGCACTTGGTGTGCTTTTCTCAGGGTCTCCCCTAGTACACATTAGTGAGATTACCAGTGGTACCTTCAGATATGGACATAGCATTATTTGAAATGCTTCCTTCACTGACTCTCCCTATTCTCCTCCCCATCTCTCTCCCTTAAGTGGAAATTCTTAATAAAAAAGTCACAAAACAGTCTTGAGCAACTATGAAAGAATTACATAACAAAACTTGTGGGCTGCAGATAAAGCAGCACCTAGATGTAAGTTTATAGTTTTATACATTTCTGGAAAAAATAAGATTGAAAATAAGTGAATTAAAAATTTAATACAAAAGACTAGAAAAATGAGATAATGCATTGAAAATTCTTTGCAGAATGCTTGTCACAAATAAGTATTTCATAAAAGGAAATACAGATGTTCCTTGACTTAAACTGGGGTTGTGTCCTAATAAACACATCATGAATTGAAAATATTGCAAAATCAAGATGCATTTAATAGACCTAATTTCCCAAACATCACAGCTACAGCACAGTGTACTGTACGGTCCTGATCACTGCCACTTTGAGACAGTATCATATTGCTAGCCTGGAAAAAGATCAAAATTCAAAGTATGGTTTCTATTGAATGAGTATCACTTTATTATTTGTGTGTGTGTGTGTGTGTGTGTGTGTGTGTGGTCAGGGACTGAACCCACGGTATGCTTCCTCTGAGCTACACCTCCAGCTTTTGTTTTGTTTTTGTTTTGAAACAGGGTCTTGCTAGGTTGTTGCAAGTCTCACTAAGTTACTGAGGCTGGCTCCAAACCTGCGATCCTCTTGTCTCAGAAATTAATATTTGTACAGTTTTGTATAGCCCAATAATATCTCAAAAAGGTAAATTCTGTGGTCCAGGTTGGTCATTTCTGCTTCTGTTAAATATAAATACATTATTTACCCACCAAATGGGTTAGGGACTGTACCCAGAGCTCAGTTGTGACAGGATGTATTTCAGAGGCTAAGTCCTTAGAAGGAAGTTGCCATCTGAAAGACCTTCTTAGCATCTAGGGAGTTTCAGCATCAAGCCTCTTTTTGAAAGAAAGCAGAGATGTAAATATAAATAATCAGGGAGCATCACTTTTCCTAAAGGCACTATCCATGTGCCACATCCTTAAAACTACCCTTCAGAAAAGGGGCTGTGGCCTCAGACAGACTCTTTTCAATAACTGTATTTTTAAATAAGAAAATACAACTTGAGGAGTATGCAAAATCCTCAAAGGGGCTCAATCAATGCTATTTTTAGCTTGGTAAATTGATTACTCAATGGAATTTCTTAAAAGGAAGCCAAGAAATCATTAGCAGTGTTTCATTACTAGTACTTGACTTTTCCATCTATATTATTTAAAATTTATATGTTCAAGTTGGCCCCAAACTTTTTTTGTTTGTTTAATCTTCTCATTTGGAAAAAGAAAGTATAAAGCCTAGTTTTCAAGGTTGACTTTTCTTCAGGCATATAAATTCTCTGTAAAAGAAAAGAAGGTGATGAGGGTCCCTTTCCCTGACTTTCCTGGTCAAGCAAGCCCCTGTGCGGAAGGCAGCTGCTCTCACTTCAGCCTGCTCTAGTTGGTGTCTCTCTGGATAGGTGTGTTCTCGGTGTCCAGTCTTGGGAGGGGCTGGCGCTGTCTGAGAGTGAAGCCCAGCCTCCTCGCACTACCGCAGTACCTGGCCTTGCTCTCATCTCCCCAGCACTCCTTGAATAGGAAGGCGACAGTGACAAAACTCTACAGTTCAGATTAATGACAGGAAAGTAGATGTGTCCTTTGGGTGCTTGCTCATGGATGAGGGAGGAAGATTTATGGGAGAGAATACTTGGTTCTCATGGTCCTCATCTCCCCTTTTTCCTGCTACCCCATCTCTGAGCAAACCTGCTTCTCCATGGGAGAAATGAACACAACCTATCCCAAACCCGCTCCCAGACGCCTGCAACTCCCACTCTACCTTCTTGGCAGTCATACAGCTAACATACCTGCAACCCAGCACATCCATCCACACCGTGCACATTCCTAAGGGACCACTAGGGGCTCCGTAGGGGGGACGCCATGCTGAATGCGGCAGACACCAACCAGTGCTGAAAGCCAAGAGTGGGCCTGCCGCATCGTCAAAAGACCCACATCCCTATGGGGAACAGGGCGGAGGTAAAGGCTTGGAGTGGAATGATCTGTCTAGCTTCCCCCCGGACGCAGCAGAAGTGATTTCCTCTGGCAGTGACTTCGAAAGACAGAGCCCAGAAGAGTGCAGGACTTCTGGTTTTAGCAGAAGAAAGGGTGTTTCTCTGCTCCTTCAGGAAATCCCCAGGCATCAAGGAAGGTGAGGAGGGGGCTCCCAGAGCCCTCTCCTCTGCGGCCTGGGAGACAAAGGCTCTGTCCAGGGCCTCCAGGAGCCCCCTCCCTGGCCCCCACGCCTTGCCAGCTGCCAACTCTGAACTGTAGATAAAGCAGCCAGTTGTAACTAAAATGAGAGTGTCAAATATCCAAGTGTGGTTCCAACTAGGGGTGTGTGTGTGTGTGTGTGTGTGTCTGTCTGTCTGTCTGTCTGTTAGTGGAGATTTAGTTGAAGGGCATTCTACCTCTGAGCTACACCCTCACTTCTATTTTTTAATTTTGGAACAGGGTTTCCCTAAATTGCTGAGGCTGGCCTTGAACCTGTGTTACTCCCGTCTCAATCTCCCAAATACTAGGATTACAGGTGTGTGTCACCTGACTTCTCCTAGCCCTTTTTATTTTTTATTTTGAAACAGAGTCTTGCTAAGTAACTGAGGGTCTCATTAAGTTGAGGGGGCTAGCCTCAAATCTGTAATCCTTCTGTCTCAGTCTCCCAAGCACCCAAGTACTAGGCTTATAGGTATGGGCCAATACACACACACACACACACACACACACACACACACACACACACACAAAACAAAAACACACACTATTTCCAAATAAAAATAAAATAGGGCTGGGGATGTAGTTCAGAGGTAGAATGCCCCTGAGTTCAATCCCTAGTGCTCCCCCACCCCCGACACACACACACAAAAGACTTGCTTGTATTAATGCTAAAACCATATCACAAACTTCTTTTCCCTCAACAGCTCATGAAATTCTGACACATAAGTGGAAGATTCAGAGTTCCTGCGAGGCCCCGGTGGGACCTCTGCACACTGAACATGAAGAGCCCTTCCACAGATGCTAGAAACCCAGGGAGGGGGGTCCTGGATGTGTAAGTACAACAGCTTCAAGCTCTGCTCCCTCAAGCCTCCGCCATGCTTTCCCCAACTTGTAGGACCCTGCCTTCCCCTCTGCCAGCCAGCTCATCTCCTCAAAGTTCATCTTGGGGTCAGGGTCAGGAAAGACCGTAAATGTCAGCTAGTTCTATGGCTTCTCTCTTCTAAAGTCCAATTTCTTCTCTACCGTCCAGCCAGAGTCCAGCACCGTTGGTGGCTGCTGACCCCCAGCCTCCCTGAGATCACCCAGCCTAGCTCCCTAGAGATTTGATTGTATTAATAATAACAACTACCATTTAGTGCGTGTTGACTTGCTTGACGACTGGCGCAACAACCTTGTGAAAGAAGATTCTCTGTTCTCATCTCATCCCACTTTACAGAAAAGGCTCTTAGATCTGAGGGAGGCTCAGTGACCTGCCCAAGCTCCAGCAGGAAACGCAGAGCCCGGAGGGAGCCAGGACTGTGCCCTTTGTCTCGGCCTGCACCCTCGCAGGCTCCTCACTGAGCCACAGGGGTGCTTGGGGTCGAGTCTCGGTGCCTCACAGTCTGTCCTGTGCGTGATGTGGCCTAATCACAGAGGCCTAAACTTGCAATCTTTTATTGGTCACCATTTCAATAATTTAGTTTCATTCTTGAACAGAACTGTAAGTTCCTGGAAGGTAGGACCATATCCCATGCTTATTGCATGCCTTTATTTTCAGAACTTCTTATATCCACTTTGGAAACCTGTCTAGACAGCGCTGAGCACAGGCCAAGCACTGATCACCCTCGAGTCAACTGAGCGACAGTGGAGAGAGTATCAGACAAAGAGGCAAGAGCCCTGAAATCTGGTTCTAGCTGCTACTACCAGCCCTGCCATTTCTTCCTTTCTGGCCTAAGTTTCCCCATGTGAACTAGATGATCTGGGCCATGACCGCTTGATTCTGGCCAGCTGAACGCTGGAGCTCTCCGGGGCCACAGGACAGGTGGCAAGGCCAGCGAGGACTAGACTATTCCTCAGATGGCATCGTGCCCTCAGGCTCTCACCCAGGAGCCCCCAGACCACTGGGGGTGAGGGAACTGGATCTCACCCACAGGGTATGAAGCAACTTCTGCAGGCACTTCTGGGCTGTTCAGCCCTTGTACTTCAGGGCCTGCACCAAGCAGAAATCTCATGATTCATTCTTCCAGGCTCCAACTTTTTAGGAGCTTTCTCAGTGTCTAGCCAAAGGTTTTCACACAGCAGCAGTGAGAAGCGTAACAAAACCTCTGGGAATTTCTTTAGGAAACCCTTCACCAGCTAGCTCACCCAGGGAGTAAGGCCTGGGTTCAACACAACTGTGGTGGATGATGTTTCATTCCTTCATGTATTTTGCAAACGTGTGTGTGTGTGTGTGTGTGTGTGGCCTAGCACTGTGCCAGGTGGTGTAGATACAATGATGAACAAGGCTGGGTGTAGTTCCTGCTCTCAGGGGGCTCAAAGTCTTGTTGGAGAGGGGAATATTAAGCAAATAATCACACAGAACTCCCATTAAAAATCATGATGAAGCTGGGCAAGGTGGTGCACGCTTGTAATCTCAGTACTTGGGAGGCTGAGACAGGAGGATCTGGGTTCACAGCCAGCTTCAGCTACTTAGTGAGGCCCTCTGTAACTTAGTGAGACCCTGTTTTAAAATAAAGAATAAAAAATAGGACTGGGGATGAGGCTCAGAGGTAGAATGCCCGAGTTCAATCCCCAGTACCACACACACACACACACACACACACACACACACACACAATCATGATGAGAAAGTGTGCAGCATGCTAACCTGTGTAATCTACTTCTCATTAGAATTCTTTGCAAAGAATTTTGAGGCACATCTGGAAAAGAAGAGAGAAAGACTGTTGGTGAGCTTTGTTTAATAAGCTGCTTTCTCCCCTCTCATGTCTGTTGGCTTTCTCCTTTATAGATCATCTAAGTCCAGGTTTTCTGATCCCTTTGGCTTTCTCTGTTAAGTTAGGGAAACTTAACCTAAGGATGGAGTTAAATCAGGGAGGGCTTCCTGGTGGAAGCAGCATTTAAATGAATTCCTTAGATATCCAGGAAAGGTGACATGCTGAGGATTGTGAGTGGTCTGATCTATAACCTTGTGGCAGGCAAGGGTCCCATTTTGTCCCAGCTCTGCTTTCCATGGCTGTGAAACTTTGTAAGTCACCTACTGTCTTTGGGCTCAGTTTTGATTTTGGTTTTGCTTTTTGTTTGTTTGTTTGCTTTTTCCTGTCTGCAAAATGAAGATGTGCTACTGTAAGCATATGTTGAGATGCTCATGACTAGAGCTGGGTGTGGTGGAGCATGCCTATAATCCCAGTACTTGGGAGGCAGAGACATGAAGATTGCAGGTTTGAAGCCAGCCTCAGCAACTTTAGGGAGACTCTCAGCAACTTATTGAGACCCTATTTTAAAATAAAAAAATAAAAGGAGCTGGAATGTAGTTTAGAGGTAGAATGCTTCTGGGTTCAATCCCTGGAACCAAAATTTAAAAGATAAAGATAAAGAAGAAAGAAAAGAAGGAAGGAAGGAAGGAAGGAAGGAAGGAAGGAAGGAAGGAAGGGAGGGAGGGAGGAAGGAAGGACAGGCTAAAGCACTTCCCTGAAAACAGTAAATCTGCACAATAAATACAAAAATATAAGGGCTCCTTATCATTCCCCTGAATTCCATGGCATCTGTGTGAAGTGAGATTGTCAGAGGGAGAACTTCATTTGACATTTAGAAAAATGAGACTGAAATGGGTTTTCCTTATTTGGACCCTCCATATCATAGGCAATATACCCAGATTATGTGCAGATCCACGAGGGGGGATACAGAAGGATTGGAAGAGCTGGTCCCAGATGAGCTGTAGAGGGGAAAGCCCACAGACATGTGAGGGAGAGGGGCTTATTAAACAAGCCCCATGGACAGGCCTTCTCCCTTCTTTTCCAGATGTGCCTCCAAAGGTTTTGCCAAGAATTCTAATGAGAAACAGACTCTCTTGCTCTGTCCTTCACCTGCAGATTTCTAAGCAGAGATAGTGCTGCCTGCTTCAGCTGAGAGTCCAAGAAGGGTTTGTTTTAAACTTTCCCCTGCAGGAATCAGGGCTTTGAATGTTAGAGAAAACATTTCAGATTTTCCTTCCTTTATTCTTTAGCCAAGAAGCATGGGGTTAAAATATGAAAGGGAGGAAATACAGGACCATTGGGTTGGGGTTACTCACCCACCGGAAGCCCTGGGAGTTAATTAGCAAAGCCCTTAAGTTGAAAGAAAGCAGAGGGATCCCAGTGTGCTGAGAGAAATGTTTGCTGTGTGAATGTTCATGTTCGGGGTCCCAGCCGCCCACCCACCTACCCACAGACTTCAGCACGGACCAGTGAATCTACTGTGAAACAAAGGAAGTCAAGCCAAGAACCCAGCCAGAGAAATGTGGAAGTGAGTTTTGTTCCTTTCACCTGAACCAGAGGCTGGAAAAGAAATTTGCCAGTTTCTACCAATCTTAGATCAGGAAATGTCACGAATGTTCACAGCTGCATAAGGTCTAAGGCAAACCTGGTGTCTCGCCCTTGTCACCAGGAATCCAGGCCTGCTTGCTCCTCTGGGGCTCTCCTCTGTCTCCCGGGCCTGCTTCTCGCCCTCTGGTGTATTTGCTCTGCTTTCCAGTCTTGGCCTGCTCAGCCTGCGGGGCAGGGGTGGGAGGACAGTCCGAGGTGGACAGTCCAACAACCCAGCAAAGACCCTCAGCTGTCCTTTCCTGGAGAAGTTCATTCTTTTCTATTTCCCATGTTATCCTGTCTCCACCCCCCACCCCCACCCCCAAGCCTCAGTTTTTAAAAGCTTCGCTTCTCCTGGGCAATCAGGATGGAAGTTTGTTAAAAGAATGCTCTGGGCTGCATCCGCGTAGTGGTGGGAAAAGCCAGGCCTTTCCTTCCCTCTGGCTCAGCCATCTGAGCATCTTGAGATCAGCACCACATCCCTTCCAGACAGATTTGCCCTTTGCATCCAGTTTCATCAACAGCCAAGTCTGCCCAGACTAACTCTACTTGGGAGGAACTGCCTTGAAGCCCAGTGTTAAAATAGTGCATCATCTCCAAATGAATGCTAAAAACTAACTGGAAAATGGGTTTTCTTCTAAAGTTATATTTTTTAAAAACTGGAAACAAAACTGGATTTCCCCCCTGGTGCCAGGGATTAAACCCAGGGCCTTATGTGCATAGGCAAGCATTCTACTGAGCTACACCCCTAGCCTGCAAAATTGGCTTTTTCATGAGTTCAAAAGAATAGAACCCAAACACTCCATCGGAAGTCAAAATGCCAGGGCTAGGGTGTACCTAGTGGTAGAGAACTTGCCCAGCATGAATAAGGCCCTGGGTTCAATCCCCAGAAAGGGAAACTAAACCCCCCAAATCCAAAGATAAAAATGCTTGCTTAACAAAAGAAAGTCTATAAAGAAGTATTACAGAATATATATTGACTGCAAAGTATAATGGAATGAGAATGAGCTTTGGGGTCAGACCACCTGCTTCTATAGGAGTTCTGTGAAAATCATTAAATATTCTTCAGCCTCAGCATCCCCATCTGAAAATAGAAGTAATGTTCCCCTCCCCCACCCTGAGAACTCTTGCAAGGATTAAATGAGGCCATGTATAGGAAAGTTCTAGCATGGTACTAGTCATGTGAAAACTTTCCTAAGCCATATGTTGGGCTACTGTTCTGCATTTTCGAAATTTTCCATAATCTACATTTTACCCTTAGAACAGGAAAAACTAAACTTAAAATAATTACACCACTAGTATGGTCCATGTAATAAGGAGTCTGTGTGTGTGTGTGTGTGTGTGTGTGTGTGTGTGTGTGTGTGTGTTTTACTGAAAATTGAATCTAGGAACTTTCTACCTCTGAGCTACACCCCCAGCCCTATTTCATTTTTTCTTTTGAAACAGGCTCTTGCTAGGTTGCTGAGAGTCTTGCTAAGTTGCTGAGGCTGGTCTCAAACCTGTAATCCTCCTATCTCAGCCTCCCAAGTATTAGGATTACAGGCATGAGCTACCACACCCAGCTAATAATAGGGACGTTTTAAACAAGGTAATGTTACCCATATTGAATGTCACATATGAGGCAGAAAAACTTCTAAAGGCATCTTGAAGCCTTAGTAATAACTAGTCTAAAATGCAATCATTTTTCTCTGCCAAGAGCTCAGCCTCAGACCTCAATCTACCCTATTAGAAAATTCCATGTCTTAGTAACTAGATGTCTCCTGGCAGCACATTTCAAGTATTCTATTGCATCCCACAGTGATGCAAGGAACTTTGCCTTCTATTTTGAAAGATACCCCAGCAGGCCAAATCTCTCTGAGAAATTAGACTGACTACCTCCTCTGAAATGGTAACATTCCTCTCATCAGACTTTTTCATTAGCATCTCTTTGTAACCCATTAAGTCCTTAACGGCATCTTTGAGGAATCCCACCTGTTTTCTATCAGGATTTCAACTGTAAGCCAGCACAAACATGTGTGATAAGTTGATGCTAAAATACCATGACACACTCCTTAGATTTTCTAGCATTTAATAAATGGAGGAGAAAGCCTTTGCCTTTTATAGCCCTGAGCCTCCCAGGCCTAAAGCAGATGTAGCAGTTGCCTCCTGCTAAGTATTCATTACACATTTCTTCCATATCTCCAGAGCAGGCACCCCAGATCATCGGGCTGTTCAGACAGGAGGACCCCTTTTTAGAGGCAGCAGATTCAGCACTCTCAACTTGGATTTCAACATCAAATGGGGAGCTTTTTTGTTTGTTCTGTTTATTTTTTATATTTTTGGTACTGGGGGTTGAACCCAGGGGCATTCTACCTCTGAGCTACATCTCCAGCCCTTTTTTATTTTGTATTTTGAAACAGGGTCTCACTTTAAGTTACAGAGGGCCTCACTAAGTTGCTGAGGCTGGCTGTAAACTTAGACCTCATTTAAAAAAAAAATAAAAAGGGCTTGAGATGTAGCTTACTGGTAGAATATCTACCTAGTGTGCGTGAGGCCCTGAGTTCAACCTCAGGAACAGCCTCCCTCACTGAAAAATTCCATAGGTAATTCTACCATCATCTTATAAGGATGATAAAGCCTTTCTTCAAATCAAGGTGCCTCCCACAGAAGGATTCAACATTGCTCTGGAAGTTCTAGGCAACATAATAGAGCAAGAAAAAGAAATAAAATGTACAGACTACAAAGGAAACAGAAAACTGACTCTGTGTGTGTATAGGTTACATGAATATCTATATAGAATATCTCAAGATATCTTACAGAATGCTTTTAGAATTAATAAGTTTAGCAAAGTTGGTGGATACAAGTCGATATTCAAAAACTAGCTCTTTCTATATGCTAGCAACGAACAATTAGAAATCCAAATTTAAGAAGCAATAC
>PVLC010015213.1:24185-37886 GCA_004027655.1 Graphiurus murinus
AAAAAAAAAAAAAAAAAAAAAAAAAAGAAGCAATACCATTTATAGCACCTAAGCACCAAAACCCATGAATAGCTAGGTAAAATTTTTTACAAAATATAGCAAGATCTATATGCTGAATACTATAAGTCATTAATGAAAGAAATCGAAGAACTAATTAAATGAAGTAATATGCAGACTGGAAGGTTAAATGTTGTTAAGATGTCAGTTTCTCTCAAATTGATTGATAGGTCTGCTGGGGTCCAGCCCTAGCAGGAGTTGGGGGTCCATCGACAGGTGGGGAATGAGATGAGGTCTCAAGAATACGCACACCAAATGTAGTGATGAAGCGTATCTACTTTATTGTTCACAAGCAGCTGTTTTTATACTTTTCATTTGGCAGTGAAGCACATAGAACAGGAAAGTTTATGGACAGATCACCAGACAGTTTGACGATAGCAAACTTGTTTTTCTAAAGGTTTTACATCAGTATATAATAATTTTATTTTGACTCTGGTACAAAGCAGTGTTAAAGATGTATAACGAGGAATAGGCCTGTATACATTGGTCTAAGCTAGGGAGTTTTTGTAAACCATCTGTTGTTTTTGTCAACTATAATCTGTCTTTATTAATGTGTCCTGTGAAGCTCCAGGGAGACACTGTGGGAGCTGGTAAAGACTGCCTGTGCTTTGATCTGATAAAGGGGTACCAGATACTCATATTCTTATAGCCTTCTTTACCCATAGATATGATTGTAGACCTAAATCTCTTTGGCTTAGCTATTTTGTTTTCTATATTTGTGTGCTGAGGGAGAACATAAGGTTGATTAGTAACTATATTCGAATTACCTTGCAGAGCCTGTTTTCCGACTAATGTTTGTAAGTGATCAGAGAATTCTTATGTTGTTTGTCTGAAGGCACTATTTTTTTAGCTAATGTCAAGAGGTTGTTATCCGACTGGCCACCACCTGTTTTTTAAGAAACTTTCTTTAATAACAAGTGTAAAAACAAGACCTGAAGTACCCAATGTTCCCAGAATATACTATAATGTAAAGCAGGATATGCCACGTATTCCTTCTTGGAAGCATCTGCCTTGCAGGATTCCACCGTTGCTCATAATCCAACTGTTAAGGAGCTGTGGCATAGGTCAATGTAGACCCAATCAAAATAAAATAAACAAGCTTCTTCTCCTTCTTCTTCTTCTTCTTCTTCTTCTTCTTCTTCTTCTTCTTCTTCTTCTTCTTCTTCTTCTTTTTTGTACCCCAGGGGCATTCTGCCTCTGAGTTACAATCCCAGCCCTATTTTTTTATTCTTTATTTTTGAAACAGGGTCTCACTAAATTGGAGAGAGCCTCACTAAGTAGCTGAGGCTGACCAGGAACCTGAGATCCTCCTGTCTCAGCCTCCCAAGTACTGGGATTATAGTGTGCGCTACCATGCCTGGCTGACAAGCTGCTTCTAAAGGCTACAATAGCCAATAACTCTGGGGAAAAAATAAAGAAAGAAAAAGAAAAAAGAACTTAGAGGACTCATGCTATCTTGTTTCAAATCATACTATAAATCTAATATAGGGGAGGAAAAATATATTTTCTTTCTACCCAGCTTGGGTTCATTGGCATGGGCCCCTGCAACTAAAGACATATTAATGAATGAAAAACTAACATAAGTTTATTAATGTTAATAAACTATTCAAACCATCTCCCAGGGAAAGAGATATGGAGGAAAAAATGAATAAAATGAGCAAATATTAAAAGGGTGGCTTAGGGCTCCAGCTTCTACAGCATTTTGAGCAAGGAACGGTACCTTTTTTAGAGACATGACAAGACAAAGGAAAGGACTTTGAGTTTCTAAGTGGGCAAATTGTGAGAAGGCAAATTAATGGTTTGCTACATAGATTTCTCTAGGGCCCTCTCCAGACTGATAGGAATCTAAAGTTATTTTCAATGACCATCTCTTATTTTTCCTGGTGGAGAAGGGAAGGATACTTCATAAATTTACATCCTGCTTTTAGGCACTTGGAGGAAAGCAGAGAGTTTCTCTTGTATCTGCTTCTTTTCATTTGTCATCAGCTCAAAATTATCCTTATGCCATAGTGGCATATTTTAGAGTGGCACATTCTAGTGCCTTGTATTAGAGTAATCAAGACAGAGTGATACTGGTGAATGGAATACAGAAGGAAGCCTAGAAAGATCCATATATATGTCACTGATTATTTTTGGTAAAGGTGTGGCAGCAATTCAATGGAGAAAGGACAGTTGTTTCAATAAATTATGCTATAACAATTAGATATCTATAATGTAAAAACAAGAATAAAAACTTGGCCTTTTATTCATATTCCATACCTTGTACAAAATTTCCCTCAAACTGTGTCATAAACCTAGATGCAAAATCTAAAACTATAAAACTACTAGAAGAAAACACATGAAAAAATCTTTGTGATGTGAGTTAGGAAAAAGTTTTAGGTACAACAACAGCCAAAACACAATCTATAATTATAAGAAAAATTTTCTAGCAGGATTTTGTAGAAACAAACAAGTTGATTCTAAAGTATATATGGAAAGGCAAAGAAATTACAGTAGCCAATAACTCTGAAAAATTAAAATTCATCAAAATTAAAACCATCAGCTCTGCAAATGACTCTACTAAGAAAATGAAAAGACAAACCACAGACAAGGAGTACATATTTGCAAAACATATATTTGACAAAGGATTTATATTCATAATATATAAAGAAATCTCAAAACTCAATGACCAACCCGATTTAAAAACTAGGGAAAAGATTTGAACAGGCATCTCACCAAAACACATATATAAATGGCATATTAAAATATACTCAACATCATTAGTTATTAGAGAAATGTGAAATAAAACTACTGTATACTTATTAGAGTGGCTAAAATAAAACGACAATTATCAAGACCTGGTGAGGATGGGGAGCAATTGTAGTTCTCATATATCATTGATGGGAGGTAAAATGGTACAACTACACTAGGAAAACATTTGATAGTTTTCCGTAAAGTTAAACATATACTTATCATATGACCAACAATCTCATATCCAGGTATTTACCCAAGAGGAATGGAAATATATTTTCATACAAAAATCTATAAAAAACACAATGATTTTTTTCAAAATCACCAAATGTGTTACAATGCAAATGTCCATCAACTGGTGAAAAATAAAATGTAATATATCCAGGCAATGGAATACTACTTAGTAATAAAAAGGGGAAGACAGATACATTTAACAACATGGATAAATCTCAGATATTTTTTACTGAGTGAAAGAAGCCAGGCTTGAAGCCCTATAATCTCTATGATTCTACTTATGTGACATTCTGTAAAAGTGAGACCTTCTGGGATGAAGAATAAATCATTGCCAAAGGCTAGAAGTAGAAAGAAAAGATGGCCGCATGGTAGCACGAGGGAAGTTTTGGGATAATGGAACTGTTATACATCTTGATTTTGATGGTGATTATTCAAATGTATACATTTGTGAAAACTCATAGAACTGTACACCAAAAAGTATGAACTTTGCTCTATGTAATTTATATCTCAATGAAAATGAAGTGATCAGGTATCTTTGAATTGAAGAAATATAGTATCTTATTTTCTATGTAAATTGGCTGGATCCAAAGGGAGGAGTAGCCAGTGAGTGGTTTGGCCTTAAAGTCAACTACAAAGTTTTTTTTTTTTAATTTATTCTTTATTTTGAAACCGAGTCTCACTAAGTTGCGGAGTGCCTCACTAGATAGCTGAGGCTGGCCGCGAACCCGGATCCTCCGGTCTCAGCCTCCCAAATGCTGGGATTACAAGCGTGCGCCACCATGCCTGACTTACAAAGTTAAATTTGAGTAAATCGGACCAGCAGCTTCAAATCCAGGTCATTAGAACACTGAGTATTTATCTGAAAAGGTAGTGAATGGGACCACAGAATTATTTTTCACACTTTCAAAACAAGAAAACAACGCATAAAGAAAATTATATTTTACCTTTGATTATATCTAATTAGCAGAGACTTTTTAAAATTAAAAAAAAATTTTTTAGAGCTAATATGTAGTTTAGTGGATAAAAGCCATTCAAAAGAAGAGGCTCAGGGGGAAATGATAGAATGAGGTTTTGGCAGTGAAAAAATTGTGACCGGCAAGGCTAAGCCACACTTTGGGGAAGATAAAGGAACACAGTGCTTTGGGAAGGTCTGAAAACCCAAACAAGTTTCTGTTTGCCCAAGATAGTCTAGGGGTCCTGCTATTTAATGCTGAGGAATGGCCCCTCCCACCTCCACCCCAGGTCAAAACAGACCTGTGTGTAGATTCCAGACCAGCAAAAATACAAACTCCTGAGTTCTGGTCAACACTGCTACCAGTCCCCTGTCTAGAGCACCTTCTTTTAGGCTAGGGCAGTCTTCATGGCACAAAGTGCATTCCCAGGCCAAAGCTGAGCATCTTGCTGACAATCAGCACATCAATTTTATGACTAGTTGTCATAACCAAGAGTTAGAGTTTTGTATCAACCAATACTGGAAAAGATGACACAGAGTCCTGGTTGAGGTGGGAAGATTTGGGAGATTATAACAGCAACCTTAGACCCACCTGCACTCAAGCCAGTTAACATGCTTTTCCCTTCTCAGCTTGCACAGAGCTCAAAGGAGCTTAGCAGGATTAGGAGTAAACATCTTGTTATTTTTAACATAGCCAGTAATTTTTCATAAAGGGAGATCTCCAACCTGAGGTGTAAGAGGTGGGAGTAGGCCAAACGTTTCTGAGGTCTTACTCGGTAGTAACCCAATGGAGTCTGGATTCTAAAAAGAGGTTTGTGGCACAGTAGGAAGTTTATGGATTTTTTAAGCTAGATAAACTTGGATTTGAATTCTGATTTGGTCAAGTTACCATGTCTCTTTGAACTTCAGTTTCCTTTAAAATGAGGATATTACCTGGCTCACAAAATTACTGTAACAATTAGAGATAATGAATAAAGAGCTTCTGACAGGGAATCATGGTACTTATCACCTGGTAGATGCTCAATAAATGTTGAACACACACACATCTGTGTGTGTGGTACCAAGGATTGATCCCAGGGGCATTCTACCTCTGAGTTACACCCCCAGTCCTATTTTATTTTATTTTTTTTTTTAATTTTGAAACAGGGTCTCACTAAGTTGCAGAGGGCCTTGATACATTGCTGAGGCTGGCCACAAACCCCCTGAGATTCTCCTGTCTCAGCCTCCCAAGTATTAGGATTACATGCATGCACCACCATGCTTGGCTCACACACATACATTTATACTTGAAATGTAATAAATAGATAATTGGAAGGAGAAATAAAATGCATCCTCTTTCACTTTTGAACATTTTTGAGATTGGGTTGCATGTTTTAACTGATGTCAATCAAAATTTGGTAGCAGTAAATGGGGAAGAGAGCTGTGATGTGGTCCTCATTCCTGGGCTGTGCCAATTTAGTTAAATCCTTCCAAGTAGATCACGGAGTTGAGACCTGGAAGAAGCTGCTGTGGCTAATCTGTGCCTTGCAGAAGATTATCACTAGACATGACACATTCATGGGTCTAAAGTATCTGGCTGACTTTCAGATTTCATTGATATGTAATTCAATTACAGAAAATAATGAAATGATGAAGGTAGCCAAATAGGAAATACACACAAAACCTGGCATATTATCTATCTTTACTAAGTATACTGAGAAGGTCAAGTTCATGGGCACACGTTCCATAAATCTATATTTCTCTGAAAGTATTTGCTTCAGCTGGAAGAATCTTTACATGTGAAGAAAACTTTAAATTGATTGTATTAATTTATTTTTGTGGTACTAGGGTTTGAATCCAGGGGCATTCTATCTCCAAGTTACAGTCTCAGCCCATTTTTTAAGTTCTTTTATTGTTTTGAAATAGTGTCTTGCTAGGTTGCTGAGAGTCTTGCTAAGCTGCTGAGGCTGGTCTCGAACCTGTGATCCTCCTGTCTCAGCCTCCTAAGTACTGGGATCACAGGTATGTGCCACTGTTCCTAGCTTAAAATTGATTTTAGATGGTGTTACCAAACAAGAAAAGAATATGTGATTGCCTAGGTAAATAGATGTACACTGTTACTAGTTTTATAAGTTGTACAAATTGACTTGACATTTTTTCCAAGAATCTGTATTAAACTGATGACGTATCTTATGACTGATGGCATCTTATACTATATTGAATACGGTAATCTTAAACCTCTCCCATCACTGGCTAGTGCCACACATGCTCATGTTGATGCTATCTGTGGCATTAGCTGACTGGGCTGATTCAAATTAGCAGCAGGAGGCAAAACATATGGCCGATGAACATTCAGCCTTGTTAGTGACTAGGAACACAAAAATCAAGGCTGCAATGGAAGAGCATTTTATAATCATTCGTTTGGGCAGAAAATGTAAATGTCTGACAATACCTAGTGTTAGAGAATGTGGAATCATAAGACATCATGTACATTCCTATAAAAATGTAATTTAGCACTTTGGAAAATAGATATTTTCACATAAAGTTGAAGATGCACATATCTTATGACCTAGAAATTTCATTCCTAGTCCAGGAGTCTCTTGCATGTGTGCACCACAAATCATGTACAAGGAAGGGCTCGCTCAGTGTACAACTCCAACAGCCGCACAAATGCTTTTCCCCAAGACATTCATTGAACTTCAATGTGTAGTCCAAGTGTTTTCTGTGTCCTTCCTATTTTGTCAGGCAGAATATTAAAAAGATATGCACTCAGATGTTGAGATTGAATAAAATAAATGGCTTGCTGATTTCTCAAGATAAAATCTTAAGCAACACTGGCATATTTGCACAACGATAAAGAACAGTGACTAGTGGTGCAGTTTGGAGCTACTGTCTCCATTTGTGCAGAGTCACCTGCAGTTCTACGTACCATTGCTTTTGCACCATAGGTGTAGGGAGGGCAAATAATGTCTTAGAATTATTAGGAAAATAGCTTTGACCTTAAAGATTCTCTGAAAGGATTATGGGACCTCCAGGGCAGGTGACACTCTAATACTGCTGTATGGTATTTCAGTATATGAATATATGAATTGGTATATGAATATACCAATTAGTTATTCTAATTGGTGCACATTTGGGTAGTTTCCAGTTTAAGGTTAGTGCATATAGTTTATAGAAAGCTTTTAAAGCAACTTCCTGCCACATAAGAAAATGTACTTAACCTAGTGCCTGACATGCACGGTAGGCCCAGGCTGGCTTCCATCAATGGCAGAATTGGAAGGACCCTTGGCGCCTGGCAGGACCCCCGAGTTCCCCAGCTGCTCTGGGCAAACAGCTATTTCCCTGAGGTGGCTTTACTAAGGAAAGCATTGCTCTTGAGTTCCCAAAGTGAGGCTAGCTCCCTCCCGTGCCATGATCCCAGCCCAGGAAGGCAGGACATGGGGTCTATGACACCAGGGCTGAAAAGCCAGAGGGTTTTTCCTCCCACAAGTATGTGACTGAATGACCACAATCTTGTCACAGGTAGGGTTTCAAAGGCTAGCCTGGCCCCACCAGTGCTTCTGAGGTTGCCACACACAGGCTGCTTGCCCTGGAAACCAGAAGGTAGATGGTAGACAGTAGTAGAGGTGCTTATAAGGAGAGAGAAATTTGAACTTAATTAGAAGAGAGAATTAAAATTGAACAAATTTGAGCTTGCCCTGGTAGCACACATCTGTAATCCCAGTACTTGTGAGGCTGAGACAGGAGGATCATAGGTTCAAGACCAGCCTCATCAACTTAGCAAGACTCTCAGCAACTTAGAAAGACCCTGTTTCAAAAAAGGGGTGGGGGCTGGAGGTGTAGCTCAGAGATAGAGGGGAGGGGAATTGAATTGATTAGCTGATTGAAACTACTAATTTGTACATTTATAACACCAAAAAAAAAAGATTTCTCAGGACTCAGGCTGATGGGTCACCAGCAGTGAGACCAGGCGAGGACAGCTCTCTGCACACTGCCTCTGGCTTCACTGCCTGTGTCTGTCTCTGTAGCTCCAAACCTCACCCGAAATGCCACACAGCTGAGACAGAGCGACCTAGAGACCTAGGACCCAGAGCCTGTCCTCCCACGGAGGGGCATTAGATACCCACGTCCACCCCGTCAAGACTCAGCATCCCCATCTATAAAGACAGTGGGCTGTCACCTGAAAACCTCCAAAGTTTTTTGTAAAGCTGAGCAGCACGGGGCATGTGAAGAGAGATGTGAAGGGCGAGATGTGAAGAGCCGCGCGGTGTGAGCTACTGCTCGTATTATTGTTGCTCACTGAGTGTGGCCGTCCCTGCCTGGGAGGCGGCGTGCAAGGCATGCCCAGGCCTGGGGGGTCTGGCAGTGGCCTGTGGTTCCAGTGTGCCCAGGAGCCAGGTGCTGCATGAGCGAACCCCCATGGGTTGGCGGGGATGGGTGCTTACACTCCACAAAGGGCCTGCCTGGGGAGCTATCGGCACCCCCAGTTTAAAGATCAAACTTCATTCCAGCCCATCTGGGAAACCTGAGGTCGGGGCAGGGTGGCGGCCGCCATGAAGTCACCTTGAATGCTGGTGGTGAGGATGCCTGCCTGGCTGGAAAAAGCAGCTTCTGTCCCTTTAAAATTGTCTGACATCTTTGAGATTGGAAACAGAGCTCCCCAGCGGAAAGCCAGCAGTAGCTGTGGAATGTTGTTCTAATATAAAACTCACTCTCGGTGGATCTAAACGGATACTCCCACTCTCAGTCTTTGGAGCTAAATCACCTATTATGGTCCTGGAAAAGGCCCCAGATCCTCTGGGCTGATCCTTCACCCGTGTGGGTTAGGAGAATAAGGCTATTTTCCTTCTTGGGCGATGCAGGCCCTTCTCCCACCTCAGCTGACTAGCTGACCCTGATATTCCTGGCTGGATCCAGGACTGTGCTCGGGGCTAGGGAGGGAGTCACCATTGTTCTGCATCCTCTGGCCCAGCCCCTCGGGGTGCGCCTTGCCCAGGCTCAACAGCAGCAGATGGCAAAGCCCAGGCAGGCAGCCAGGCTCCCCTCCGCCATTCTTTCCACTACTCCAGGTCGCTTCCCTCCCCGAGATCATGTGAGGGTCTATGCCCATGGTGCGTGTTCACTGGGGAGGCCAAGCCCGGTTACTCCACTTTCTCAGCTGGCCAGTTGCCCTGGCAGGAAGGCCATCTCTTCCCACTGTGGGTTCCTCTTCACAGCCTGAGCACTCTCCACCTGGGCCTGGTGCACCATTGGTCAGATCCTCTGCTCAAACGCAGGCTCTGGAGTCAGGGAGGGCAAGGCTGAGTCCTGGTCTGCTCTTCAGGAGCTGGGTTACCTGGGAAAAGCTAGTAGGCCTTTCTGATTCTTAATTTCTTCTACTATAAGAAATTAAGTGGGAATAGGAAGTGAGGCCTGGTGGTATACACCTGTAATTCCAGTGACCTGGTAGACTGAGGCAAGAGGATCTCAAGTTTGAGCCCAGCCTTTACAACTTAGTGAGGCCCTATTTCAAGATTAAAAATACAGCTGGGTGTGGAGAGGCTGAGACAGGAGGATCCCAGGTTCAAGACCAGCCTTAGCAACTCAGTGAGACCCTCAGCAACTTAGAGAGATCCTGTTTCAAAACAAAAAATAAAAAGGGCTGGGGGTGTAGCTCAGAGATAGACCATCCCTGGGTTCAGTCTTCAGTACTAAATAAAAGAAAAGAAAACTGGGCATGGTGGCACATGCTTGTAATCCCAGTACTTGGGAAACTGAGACTGGAGGATCCAGGTTCGCAGTCAGCCTCAGCTGCTTAGTGAGGCCCTTCTGCAATTTAGTGAGACCCTATTTCCAAATAAAGAATAAAAAAATAGGGCTGGGGCTGTAGGTAGAATGCTCCAAGGTTCCATCCCCAGTCCCCACCCCCCCAAAAAAAAAAATTAAATATAAAAGGGCTGAGGCTGTAATTTAGTGGTAGAGTGTCCCTGGGTTCAACCCCCAGCACTGAAATAAATAAATAAATGAATGAATGAATAAATAAATAAAATTTAAAAAAGGGAATACTAATAACAGACATTATTTGGGGGTGTGTATCCTTGTTTTAAAATTTTTCTCAGTTTCAGTTTTGACATGGTAAGTGTCAGTAGACATAAGCCACATAAACAAATGCTCTGTGGGGCGTCCATGATATTTAAGGATGTAAATGGGTCCCAAGACCAAAGCTGGCCTAGCACAACACTGGGTGGAGAGCCGCTTCTCCTTTGATTACCTGTGAGCTGTCCTCCTCACCCAGTGACCCTCCTCCTTGACTCAGAGGGCTGCATCCCCTGCAGCATAAAGGATGGATTTTCTTGTTTATTTCTCCCATCCCTCACTCTCTCGATACTTTGGCTTTGGTTCCTTTTCTCATGGTGCAGAATGCTGTTACCCACGAGCATCAGTGCCCATCAGGAAAGTATATTAATACCTTAAGAAGCTGACTTCCCCCTAGTAAAAAAACAAACAAACAGGATCGTTCATGATGACTGTGCAGTCTCAGGGAAGGTTAAAGTCAGACTTAGACCCGTGGGCTTGCTTTGGCTGGACAGCAATGGGCATGCCCAGGAATGTGTTTCTGGTCTTGATAGTTAGCCAAGATCTGCTTTGCTTTGTCTTCAGCCTTAAAACTCTAGAAGGCCAGATACTCAAATGCCTACATCAAGAAACTGTGTCATCCTGAACTTGAATGTGACCTATGAACTTGTGACTACATGTTACTGTATCAGCAGGGTTTGGTCAGAAAAACAGAAGCTACTATAGGTAGTTAGAGGAGGAAGAGGCTTAATTTAGGGAATGAGAGGTATTCATAAGCTTTGGAAGAATTGGGGGAAGAACAATCAGAAAGGTTACATTCCAATCTGGAAGTTCAGAGATCCCATGGAAGTGACCAGGAATGGTCTCAGTTCCCAATAGCACCAAAGTTGGAGGTGCTCAGGAAGATGTCCCAAACCATAGGAATTTACTACTTGCATGCCTACTCACACTGCCTCTGAGATGCTGGATCCTCCTCTCTTCTGCATTTCCAAAACTAAATGAACATGGGGGGCGGGTGTCACAGTTGACTCTGAAGCCTGCTAGCCAGGGAATCTGAGACATGTTTCCAGGCTTCTTGTTCCTGTTTTAGGTGATTGCTTAGGACAGAGAATCAGCAAACAATATCTCTCAGGGTTGCATATCACAGTCAGTCTGTGAGAGAATGTTGGTAGTATGAACAAAGTCAGTACTTTGAGTACTGACTTTGAGACAGGATGATCACAGGTTCAAGGCCAGCTTCAGTAACTTAGTGAGACCCACAGCAACTTAGCAAGACCCTGTTTCAAAATAAAAAATCAAAAAGGATGGGGGAATAGCTCAGAGGTAGAATGCGCCTGGGTTCAATCCCTAGTACCAAAAACAGACAAAAAAAGTATATAAGATTACATGAGTATAGTGATGAAAAATTAATGAAAACTATTAATATGATGCAAGAATAAATATTAAGTTTGAATTATAAAATAATTAGGGAGAGCTGGGGACGTAGGTCAGTGGTAGAGCGCTTGCCTAGCATGCATCAGGCCCTGGGTTCAATTGCCAGCATAAAAAAAAAAAAAAAAAGGAAATGGTTAATACAAATGTTAGAAGAAATATATTATTTAGATAAGTTTAGAAAGCATATGACATCTGTCTTACTAAAATAATTTACAAATTATTAATAATATTAAAGATGATAGTAGAGATTAGTTTACATAATAATTATAATCCTTATAAAATTGTTTTATTCACTAGCATTTAAACATCATGAACTATAATTTTAGCTATTTAACTTTTTTAGGAAAAAATATTTCAAGAAAATATTCTATTTGGAAATTCTTCACATCTTATAAGGATTTTTAAAAAGTAGATGTTAGCTTTGCCTCTGTGTTAGCCAGCTTTCACTACCATGTGGAAGAAGAAAGCTGCCTACCACTGTGGTAGACAGAATAGTGGCCCCCAAAGATGTTCACAAATTAATAACCCAAACCTGGAAATATATTACTTACATGGCAAAAGGAATTTTTAAGATGGGATAAAGTTAAGAACTTGAGGGTTAGGGATATAGCTCAGTGGTAGAGCACTAGCCTTTTTCTAAACATGGGTCCCCAGTGCAGCGCTAGTCAGAGGTGGGGCTTTGGAAAGTGACTGATCATGAGGGCACTAACCTCATCACTGGATCAACCCACTGATACCTTCATGTCTAGATGGGTTACCGGGAGGTGTTAGAAACCGTCTGAGGCGGGACCTGGTGGAAGGGAGTGGGTCTTTAGGGGTGTGCCCTTGGGTACTCTATCAATATGTTATTGAAAAGCATTTTCCTAGCCGGGCATGGTGGCTCACACCTATAATCCCAGTACTTGGGAGACAGACAGGAAGATCACAGGTTCAAGACCAGTCTCAGCAATTTAGCAATACTCTCAACAACTTAGTGAGACACTTTTTTAAAAAATTTAAAAAGATGTTCGTAATAACCACTAATCTTTCTGTCTCTATAGATTTATCTTCTTCTGAAATTTTTATATAAGTGGAATAATAAAATATATGGTGTTCAATGAGTGATGAGATTTGGGGGTGAGGGATATGGTTCCCAGGGTCCTGTTTCAGAGACAGGAGGAGAGGGACAAGGCCATCCCTGTATGGAGTATGGAGCTAGCAGCAGAGACAGAAAGGGCTGTGAGCTGAGGAGGACTGTAGGAGACACTGGATGTGCAGCAGAAGGTGGCTTGCAGGGGGCAGGCATTTCTGTGACTCAAATAATTAGTGACTTGGGGATGGCAGGGCCATTTGAATACCTTTGGTTGCACAGGACCATTGGCAGCAATCTTTAGGGTGAATTAGGGGACAGCATCCCTGGCTAGGAAGACCCACAAGGGCACAGGGCAGGGCGAGGCACTGTGCTGTGGTCTGGGGAACAAGCCACATCTGCAGTGTGGACAGGTTCACGCTCAATGTTTGGTGAGGCAAGCAAGCTTGTTCATAGAAAGCAAGGGTCTTTCAAAGAGCCATGTGCAGGCCCCGAGTGAATCCTTTGCACCCCCCCCCAATCCCCCCCAGGCAGCAGCTGCTCACAGGCTGAGCCCTGCCACAAAGTCTCACAGGAATTCACTTGGCCACACCTGACAGCTTTCTCTTACAGGGTTTGGGAGGGTTGAGAGCTGCAGGGGTGTCTGTCCTCTTCCCTGGACACCCCTAATTCCTGCCTAAGCCAAGGGGCTCACACTGCCTCTTTCCCACTTATAAAAAATTAAAATAAAAGACAGACTAACTGCCCAGTTGTCGTGGAATTTCTAAGAACGTTAACTTGTGCCTAAGATAGTTCATGCAACCTGGAAAATGCCAAGTGAGCATTTGAAAGATGAGTTTTGGGAACCATTCAAAAGAGGTATGGATTGCCATTCTGACTGGAGTTAGGTGAAATCTCAGGGTAGTTTTGATTTGCATCTCCCTGATTGCCAATGATGTGGAACATTTCCTCATACATTTATTGGCCATTTGTACACCTGCTGGCGAGGATGTGGAGAAGTGGGAACCCTAATACATTGTTGGTGGGAGTGCAAACTTGTGCAACCACTGTGGAAAACAGTCTGGAGGATCCTCAGACGAATGGGAATGAACCTACCATATGACCCAGCAATTCCACTACTGGGTATATACCCAAAAGAATGGAAACCAAACTATCAGACCGATGCATGTGTATCTATGTTTATAGCGGCTCA
>PVLC010015214.1:0-37786 GCA_004027655.1 Graphiurus murinus
GTCACATTGCTTCTCTGCCACATCTTTCCACCTTGCTCTTCTTTTTTTTTTGGTTGTTTGGTACTGGGGATTGAACCCAGAGTTTTCCTACCTCCAAGCTATGCTCCCACCCCCTTTTTATTGTTTTTATGTTGAAATATGGTCTCATAAGTTGCTGAGTCTGGCCTCAAACCTGTGGGCCTCCTGTCCTAGGCTCCCAAGTACTGGGATTACAGGTGTGTGCCACCATGCCTGACCACCTCACACTTTAAAAAAAAAAATTCATTTTATTGCGGTAAAATACACATTACAAAATTTACCATTTTAAGCATTTTTAAATATATGGTTAAGTGGACCAAATACATTCATAGTGCAGTGAAACCTTCACTACCGTCCATCTCTATAACTTTGTTCAACTTGTAAAACTAAAAGCCTGAACCCATTAAACAATAATTCTGCCGGGTGTGATGGCACATGCCTGTAATCCTAGTATTTGGGAGGCTGAGACAGGAGGATCGCAGGTTTGAGGACAGCCTCAGCAGCTTAGTGAGACCCTATTTCAAATTAAAAAATAAAATAGGGCTGGGGGTGTAACTCAGAAATAGAACACCCCTGGGATCAAACTCTAGTACAACAAAATAAATAACAAAAATGGTAACCCCCCATCCCTCCCAAACCCCTAGGAACCCTCATCCTGCTTTCTGGTTCTATGAATTTGACTTTAGATAACACAGTAGAATCAAGCAGTATTTGTCCTATTGTGATAGGCTTATTTCACACACTATATCTTCAGGCTTCATCTATGTTGTAGTGTATGTCAGAATTTTCTTCTTTTTTAAGTTAGATAATTGTATAGCTATGCCACATTTTGCTTATCTATTCATCCATAGATGAACACTGCAGTTGTTTCCATGGTTACCTGTTGTGAATGAGGTGTCTCTCACTGGACACCTGTCATTGGCCTTAGGGCCAACACAGAAATAACTCAGGATAAACTCCTCCTATGAAATAACTCAATGACACCTTTTGCCATGTAAGGTAATATTCACAAGTCCTAGGAATTTGGGCCTCACCTGTTATGGAACCACCATTCATCCTAACACACCAAGAATAGTTGTTTTTTTTTTTTTTCTTTTCCCCTTGTCCCTTCCCTGCTCAAGGAACTGATCAGTGCACATGCCACCCTTTGCTAGGCTAGCAGGTTTATATGCAGGGATATTGTTTGTATTCTTTGCAAATGTATAAACCATAATTTAACTCAATTTCTTTCAAGCCTGGTCTCTCTCTCTCTCCCTCTCCCAGTCAGGTACAACTGCCCTTTTCTTTGCTGCCCAACAAGGCCATAATGACGTCGTGAGATTTCTCTTCGGATTTGGAGCATCCACTGAATGTAGGACCAAAGTAAGAGAACCTTCTTGATTTCGTGCCCGTTGAAGAATTTCAGCAGTCATGGGTATTAATTTTCTCCTCATATATTGTATAAATGTGCGCTTCCCTTTTTATGAGATTTTCAAGCCTAAAGAAGTGGATTTCACAAGGTTATTGGTGACGGGTCACGCCAGTCCTCAGGATTCCTTTCCAAACACTGTAGTTTTTTTGCTCTGGGCTCAAGATGCTCTGGAGCATCTCACAGGGAATGACTTAGACTTTCTTGCACTCGTCGCTTCCTGCTGTGGGACACTAAACTGTATAACCAGGATGGGCACAGCAGCAGGCGGCTCTCCACCTCTCCTTACTGACGTGGACTCTTCTATTTCAAGATTAATCCCAATACTATGATAAGATTTGTCTCAACTGTCAATGTGGTTGCAGTGAATCTGAGAGACTTCTAAAGACGGCGGTTTGGCAGGCAGCTTGCTTTCATGTGCTCTCCTCACTGAAATATGTAATACTTAAGCACAGTTTGTGTTGTTGGGCAGGGAGCTGCGACTCTCCCTTTAAAGAAGCAATTGATTTTTACTCTTGACATACAGATAAGAAAACTGAGGCTTGCCAAAAGATCAATTTTGTGTTCATGATATGGTTTCACATGATAATGTTTTTACATAGGAGAATTTGAACTGCCATAAGATTTTTATAATTATCTTATTTCTGGCCTAATCCTAATTTTAAACATTCCTGAAAGTCTGCCCAAGTTGGAAACTTTTAGGTTTTCTTAATCCATTATATATGATATTTAGATATCAAGGAAGTTCCCAGTAGTTTTTTTCCTGTTAAAATGTTAACTATTAGGCCGGGTGTGGTATCGCACACTTGTAATCCCAGTACTAGGGAGGCTGAGACAAGAGAATCGCAGATTCAAGGACAGCCTCAGCAACTTAGTGAGACTCTCCCTGTTTCAAAATAAAATGAGGCTGGGGATGCAGAATGCACCTAGGTTTCATCCCCAGTACCCAAATAAATAAATAGGACCTGGAGTGGTGGTGTACGCTTGTAATCCTAGTACTTGGGAGGCTGAGATAGGAGGATCACAGGTTCACAGCCAGCCTTAGCTACTTAGTGAGGCCCTCTGCAACTTAGTGAGACCCTGTTTCAAAATAAAAAATAAAATAGGACTGAGAGTATAGTTCAGAGCTAGAATGCCCCTGGATTCAATCCTCAGTACCACTAAATAAATAAATAAATAAATAAATAAATAAATAAATAAATAAATAAATAAATAAATAAATAAAATGAGCCAGCTATTGTCAGGCATGGTGGTACACACTTGTAATCCCAGTATTTGGGGGTGCTGGACAGGAAGATCACACGAGCCTCAACAATTTATCGAGATTCTCAGCAACTTAGTAAGACCCTGTTTCAAAATTAAAAAGGGCTAGGGCTAGGGTTGCAGCTTGGATTTAGAATGTCCCCAGCACCAAAAAAGGAAATGCTAACTTTTAAGTAGATCTAAATTTCACATAGGATTTCTTTTTTTTTTTTTTTCCCGGTACTAGAGATTGAACCCAGGGGTATACTACCTCCAAGCTACACTCTCAGCCTGTTTTTAATTATTTATTTTGAAACAGGTTCTCACTAAGTTGCAGAGGGCCTCACTAAGTAGCTGAGGCTGGCTTCGAACATCTGATCCTCCTGTCTCAGCCTCCCAAGTACTGGGATTACAAGCGTGAGCCACCATACCCAGTTGATTTCTATCTTTTTTGAATTCTACTACTGGACTGTGTACAAGCCTCCAAATACACTGAGTATAAAATATAGTAACACAAAATATGTACATATATATAATATTATATTATCATTTCATTTTTCATTATGAAGGGGATGAAACTAAAGCTAGACAGTTCAGCAAACCTAAATCTCAATTCTTTGAACTAAGCCAAAATGATCAGATGTAACCATATGGCTGTTTCAGCCTTCTTGGTTAACAAGTTGGTAATACTTAAAGCCTTCATACCTGAGTCAGATCGTGCTGCCCCAGAAATCTACAGAATGTGGGGCCCAGGATGAGCAATCCCAGATGTTTCCATTAGGTCAACTCCAGGTGTCTAAGAGCCTTCCAAGGGATCTTGTCATCAAAACTGACTTGGTTTCAATGACTGCTCTCTTTGTTGTTAAATTAAAAAATAATAATAATAAAAATATAAGCCAGGCATGGTGGCACATGCTTGTAATCCCAGCACTTAGGAGGCTGAGACAGGAGGGTTGCAAGTTCACAGCCAGCCTCAGCAACTTACCAAGGTCCTCAGCAACTTAGTGAGATCCTGTTTCAGAATAAAAAGTAAAAAAAAATAAAATAAAATAAAGCTAGAGTTGTGACTCAGAGGTAGAATGCCCCTAGGTTCAATCTCCAGTACCCCCAAAAGATTTAATATAAAATGTGGCTTAAAAATAAAAGAGAAGCCGAGTATGGTGGCACACACTTGTATTCCCAGTACTTGAGAGATTGAACTAGGAGGATCACAGGTTCCCAGCCAGCCTCAGCTACTTGGTGAGGCCCTCCACAACTAAGTGAGACCCTGTTTCAAAATAAATAATTAAAAATAGGACTGCCGATGTAAATCAGAGATAGAATGCCCCTGGGTTCAATTCTCGGTACCACAAAATATATGTGTATATGTGTGTGTGTGTGTGTGTGTGTGTGTGTGTGTGTGTGTGTGTGTGTGTAAATAAATAAAAGGGAAGCTGGGAGTGGTGGCGCATACCTGTAATCCCAGTACTTAGGAGACTGAGACAGGAGGATCACAGATTAAAGGACAGCCTCAGCAAGTAGTGAGACTCTCATCAACCTAGCGAGACCCTGTTTCAAAAATAAAAATAAAATAGGGCTGGGAGTGTAGCTTAGAACTAGAACACTCCTGGGTTCAATACCCAGTACCACAAAAACAAACAAACAAACAAAAAACCTATGCCTGAATTTAGAAACCACACTATCATGTGTATGATTCATATTTTTGAGGAAGTTTACATCTTCTTCAATTATTGATAATTAGTTGAAATGTCCACATAGCAAATCATAGCTAAAAAACTCAATGATTCTAGATGGGAAGATAATGCCTTAACTGTAGCGCCTGAGAAAAACCATTAATGGTTTTCATTGACCACAAACTCAATGAGTCAGTAGTATGATGTGGTTGGCATAAGAGCTAATTCTAATTTAGGCCACGAAAATAAGAGTCGAGTAGATGGAAGAAAGGAACATCCCGTTCCACATCAGAGCACACCTACTTCACAGTGCTCTACTTAGTTTTAGAGCCCGTATTTTAAGAGACCGAGGCAAGTTGGCTCACGTTCAGAGGAAACTACTAAGTAGGGCAGTGAGAGGCACGTGGAATACACTGTCATCGTCTGCTCTTCTAATGGAGGCCGGCCTTGTCCCTTGAAAGCAACGGCCCCAGAGCCTCACCGCATAAAAGTACCTTACTTACGCTCAGTGCATTGTAACTGGGTGACGGCACCGAGGGAAGCCAAGGCTTGTGAAGAGAGCCTCTGGCTGGAAGCCATGGGGGTTCTGATGGTGATTCCAAGATGTAACTGACAAGACTTGGGGCAGACTCTGTTCTGTGTTTCCCAGACGGAGAGGCAAATCGATGATTCTTCACGTAGCCTGGGAAATTTCTAAATTAATCATCTAACTTGGTGAAATAATACATCTCTAATACATCTCTAGCAAGTCATCTAAGTGAACAACATAATCACATCCTTAAGATGAGCTCTGTGGGCCGGGTGTGATGGCACACACTTATAATACTAGTTCTTGGAAGGCTGAGGCAGGAGGATCGCAAGATTGAGACCAGGCTTAGCAATTTAGCAAGGCTTTCAGTAACTTAGTGAAATCCTGTTGCTAAATTTTAAAAATAAAAATAGGGCTAGGAGTGTAGCTAAAATGTAGAACTCCCCTGTTTTAATCCGCAGCACCACACACACACATGATGAAAACTGTCATGATAATAAAGGAAAAGCAAAAGGGAAGTGAGTTTGTTATTATCTATGGGAAGATTCTCTTTAAAGTTCTACCTATGTGAGGAGCAGCTACTGGGTAAATCACCTGCCTGCACGTCTCAGATGTGTCTGTACTTTCATGCCCACAGGACGGGGGCACCGCCCTCTTGGCGGCCAGTCAGTACGGACACATGCAGGTGGTGGAGACCTTGCTGAAGCACGGAGCCAATATCCACGACCAACTTTATGTGAGTGTTTCCAGGGGCCTTGAGTGCACACCGGCTGATTCCCTCATCACACATAACACTGAAATTGCAGTGTTGGAAGTGTCAGCTTCAAATATATTTTAGTGGAGCCAGGTGTGGTGGCACACGCTTGTAATCCCAGTACTTGGGAGGCTGAGACAGGAGATTTGAAGGTTCAAAGCCAGCCTCAGCTACTTAGTGAGGCCCTCTGCAACTTAGTAAGACCCTATTTCAAAACAAAGAATTAAAAATAGGGCTGGATGCCACAGCTCCTTAACAGTTGGATCATGACAAGGCTCAGTCTGGTGGAATCCTGCAAGGCAGATGCTTCCAAGAAGGGATACGTGGCATATCCTGCTTTACATTATAGTATATTCTGGGAACATTGGGTACTTCGGGTCTTGTTTTTACACTTATTATTAAAGAAAGTTTCTTAAAAAACAGGTGGTGGCCAGTCGGATAACAACCTCTTGATGTTAGCTAAAAAAAAATAGTTCCTTCAGACAAATAACATAAGAATTCTCTGATCACTTACAAACATTAGTCAGAAAACAGGCTCTGCAAGGTAATTCGGATATAGTTACTAATCAACCTTATGTTCTCCCTCAGCACACAGATATAGAAAACAAAATAGCTAAGCCAAAGATATTTAAGTCTACAATCATATCTATGGGTAAAGAAGGCTATAAGAATACAGGTATCTGGTACCCCCTTATAGGATCAAAGCACAGGCAGTCTTTACCAACTCCCACAGTGTCTCCCTGGAGCTTCACAGGACACATTAATAAAGATAGACAGACTATAGTTGACAAAAACAACAGATGGTTTACAGAAAACTCCCTAGCTTAGACTAATGTATACAGGCCTATTCCTCATTACTCTTTAACACTGCTTTGTACCAGAGTCAAAATAAAATCATTATATACTGATGTAAAATCTTTAGAAAAATAAGTTTGCTATCGTCAAACTGTCTGATGACCTGTCCATAAACTTTCCTGTTCTATGTGCTTCACTGCTGAATGAAAAGTATAAAAACAAGCCGGGCGTGGTGGCGCACGCTTGTAATCCCAGCATTCGGGAGGCTGAGACCTGAGGATCCGGGTTCGCGGCCAGCCTCAGCTACCTAGTGAGGCACTCCGTAACTTAGTGAGACTCGGTTTCAAAATAAAGAATAAAAAATAGGGCTGGGGGTGTAGCTCGGAGGTAGAATGCCCCTGAGTTCAATCCCCAGTACCAAAAAACAAAAACAAAAAAAAAAAAAACAGCTGCTTGTGAACAATAAAGTAGATACACTTCATCACTACATTTGGTGTGCGTATTCTCGTGACCTCGTCTCTTTCCCCACCTATCGACAGACCCTCGACTCCTGCTAGGGCTGGACCCCAGCAACTGGAGGTGTCACTTGGAGGTAGAATGCCCCTGGGTTCAATCCCCAGTACAGCCAAAAAAAAAAAAAAAAATTAGTGGAAGTGGGACTTTAATCTGAAACATCAAGGGAAAAAGAGGGTTGACCAGATGAGTTTTTTCTATATAGAAACCACATAGTGTTTACTCATCTTTGTTCTCCCTTTTAAATCTATTGTACGCCTGAGACATTTCAGGTACATATGCAACTAAACTCTTCAAATCATTTGATACATGTTTACTCATACCATGACACACCACATAGCCCAGCATATGGACTTGCTGAAACCAAAATATACTCTTCTATTGTAGATGTATTTGTGAGAAAGGGCCCAAAGAGGTATTTCAAGGTATTTGAAAGAGAAGTGGGGTTAGATAGATGAAAACCTGTGGAACGTATGCATGCCATTGTACTTTGAAAGACACCCACTACTAGTGGGTCTATTTGCAGCTAATTGGCAATTAGCACATTACCCAGGGGCTCTTTTAATTGTCACTGTAATCCCATAGCATTTACAGCAAGTATTATCCTGGTTTTTCAGGAAAAAATAAAGTATGGGGAAGATGAAGTGACTTGACAGAGTCTCATGGAAAGGAAGGGAAGAATTCCTATTCCAATTATCTAAGAACTGTATTTTAGGCTATCCTACAACTAGATGTTTAGACCTTATGCCTAGGGCGCTTTGCTTTCATAGCCATGTAATGAACTGTGTAGGTGTGGACGTTTCCATTTGAATATCCTTTCCAGAGTTTACCTGGTTAGCTCTGACAAATCAGGGGTCTCTTTGAAGTCCATAGGAACTAGCCTTCCCCTCTGCACTTAGGAATCTGTAACACCCCTTGAGCCTGCAGTGTTAATAGTAGAATGGTTGAATTACTTATTAATGATCTAAAGGAATGCTTCTTAACTCCAGCTGCCCATTAGAAGCACCTGGGGAGCTTTAAAATAAAACCAATTCCCAGGCCTATCCTAGGTCAACCAAATGATAGCCTGAGGCCACAACTTGAGAAACAGGTGGTTCTGACGTGTGGCCAAGTCTAAGAAACATAGTTCTAAAGCTTTGGACAGTTCTCTGGCTATATATAAGCAAAGTATATCTGAGAGTGTATACTAGTGTATATATATGTAGTTGGAATGGGAAGCACCAAAGTCTTTGGAAAAGGAAAGTTATTGTGATTTTCATAGCAATCTAAATTGACTGAGGGTATAGAGTGTGTATTCATTAGATAACATTCTTCCAGGAGACTCTTTGGATAGCATATAACCTAGGAAATGGAGAGTTTAAAGCCAGGCGCAAGCCTGAAATCCCAGTGCTAGGGAGTTAGAGACAGGAGGATCACAGATTTGAGGCCAGCCTCAGTAACTTAGTGAAGCCTTGTTTCAAAAATAAAAAATAAGCCAGGCATGGTGGCACACACTTGTAATCCCAGTAGTTGGGAGGCTGAGACAGGAGGATCGCAGGTTCGAGACCAGCCTTAGCAATTTAACGAGACCCTGTATCAAGATAAAAAATAAAACTGGGCTGGGGGTATAGCTCGGAAGTAGAACTCCCTTGAGTTCAATCCCCACTACCACAAAATTAATTAATTAAAAAGTCTGAGAGTGTAGCTCAGAGGTAGGGTGTCTTTGGGTTCAATCACTTATACCAAAAATAAAATAAAATAAAATGTAGAATTTGGAGGGAGACCTCCCCCCAAATTTCTCTCTGTATAAGGTGACTCAAGAAATTTCATGGGCTGGGATGTAGCTCAGTGGCAAAGCATTTGCCTTGCAAGTGCAATGCTCTGGGTTTGAACCCCAGTACTAAAAGGAGAAGACAAAAAAAAAAAAAAAAAGACCCAAAACAACAGGAAGGGGGGAAAAAAAGAAATTTCATACATCGTAACTTCAATTTTACTTTAAGACCTTTACCCTTACCCAAATAGTACAAATGTTTCTACTAAAAAAAATTGAAGCTGGGCATGATGGTATACACCTAAAATCCCAGTACTTGAGAGGCTGAGACAGGAGGATTGAAGGTTCAAGACTAGCCTCAGCAAATTAGCGATACTCTCGGCAACTTAGTGAGACCTTGCTTCAAAACAAAAATTAAAAGGTCTGGGGATGTCGCTCGGAGGAAAATGCCCCTAGGCTTAATCCCTAGTAACACACACACACACATACACACACACACACTGAAATATTGGGGTGAGGGGCAGGGGTCAAGGATCCCTGAAAATGTCTAGGAACTGAAACTTGTGGCATGCAGTGAAAAATTCAATGTATGGGTAGTCTGTTTCAGAAAATTTCTATGGCAGCTGCCAAGGGAATGATAGACTTTCTGTAGCAATACATTAAAGAGCAGCTGAAGGTTTTATCCCCATATCAAACATCTGCTTGAAAATCTGTACAAGCAATTGATTTATCTTAATTATTATTGCCTTGAGGGCATTCTGGCAACTCAGCTGACACCCACTGGAAATCCAGCACCCTCCTGGTGACACACCTGGCTGGACTTGCAGGGAAAAGTGTTTGGTGTTTTAGCTTTGGGTTAGCATTCTCAACTGGAGGTGTGTAATTAGCTGGGTTCACGGGGTGTTTTCCACTAAGGTGTGCTGGGGTTTTCCATGGTGATCTAGAAAGAATGATGCTTGCCCCGCTCTGTGAGAACTCTCTGGGCGAAGTGAACATCTGAGAGAATGCACTCTTAGCCAACCAAGACATTTGCCACAATTACAAATGACATGCTTCCAAGAAAAAAGAAATGCCCGCAAGTCATAGACACCCAGTTAAAAATAAAACTCAAGAAACTCAGAGCACTTGCTTTGGGCTTTCTGCAGAATTGTCTCCGTGTTTATAGGTGGTGTTGCTGTCTGCTTGGGGGGCTGGGAGCAACTTCATGGAGATTCTTTCTAGGGCAGGTTTTCTGAGAGCATCATGTGTTTTAAGTGTGTGTGTATGTGTGTGTGTGTGTGTGTGTGTGTGTGTGTGTGTGTGTGTGTGTTTAGTGCTGGGAATAAAACTCAAGCAAGTGCTCTACCACTGTTCCACTGAGATATATACTCAGCTCATCATGTCATTTCCTTCTTTCTTTACTCCTTTCTTTCTTTTCTTATGGTACTGGGGATTGAACCCAGGGACATTCTACCTTTGGGCTACACTCCAAGCCCTTTTATGTTTTATTTTGAAACAGGGTCTTGGTAGGTTGCTAAAAATTGCTAAGTTACTGAGGCTAGTCTCGAACCTGTGATCTCAGTTTCCCAAGTACTGGGGATGTAGAGTGAAGATACTGCAGGTGTGTGCTCCCATCATGCCTTTTAATCCTTGGGGAAACTGCATGTTGGGGAGACATGGATAAGGGAGAAAGAGAAGATGTAGAAACATTTGAAAAGACACTTCCTAATCCATAAAAACACAAAATGGGTTTGGGATATTTGTTTATATTTGTTTATTTATCCAACAGTTGTGTGTGTGTGTGTGTGTGTGTGTGTGTGTGTGTGTGTGTGTGTGTTAGTTATTGGAGTTTAAACCCAGGGGCATTTTACCTCCAAGGTACAGCCCAGACCTTTTTATTTTTTATTTTGAAAAAGGATCTCCCTAGGTAGCTGAGTCTTGCTACATTGTTGAGGCTGTCCTCCAACTTGTGATCCTCCTGGGTCAGCCTCTCAAGTACTGAGATTATAGGAGTAGACCACTACACCTCGCTAACACAGCTCTCAATTGATACATGGAGAGAAACTCAAAAGGGATAGAAAATTACATTAAGTGTAGTCTTCATCTTAATTTTACTTAAATCCGAAGCACAACTCTTGAACACTTTTATTATCTTTCAGGATGGGGCCACTGCCCTCTTCCTCGCCGCCCAAGGTGGTTACTTGGATGTCATTCGATTACTGCTGTCTTCAGGAGCAAAAGTCAACCAGCCAAGGCAGGTAATGTCCATTAAGGAAGTTTGCCCAGGCACGAGGGCATGGAACAGGCAGGGCCAGGTGCCCTCCTGCTGCACATACCTGAGATACCCAGTCAGCGCTAGGCATTCTTTAAACCCTTCCGTCTCAGTGATGAAAAGTTAATCTTTGATTAAGGCCTCTCCCATTCTATGCTTTGGACTCACCAGAAAACCTATGAAATCCAATTCAGTCCTTTTAAAACTCGAGTGTTTAGCATCTAAGTTCAAGTACACAGTCTGCCACCTCCTGTTCAAATAAATTATGACTGCACCGAAGTAATGAGTTGGCTAGCCTGGGATGTAGATAAATAGAGCCAGACATTAGCCTGGGCTCCCTGCTAATGTGCCGCCTTATCTCCTGCCCACTCCTTCTACCCAGCCCTTGGAAGCACAGGCCCTTGGAATCATGAGGAAGTTCTGTGCCTTATCTTTCACAACTGTAACACTATCGAGACTTCTTTAACAACAGCCTGCTAACATCTGGCAAGTTGATTAACTGATGCTTAAAGGACGGCAATGCAAGATAACACTGGCGGCATTTTATGAGTGGGCACGAACTCTCTAATGTAAGTCAGCATATTAGCTGCTCTTGTTCTGCCCTAATTAGTGTTTAGGTTTTTTAAAAACATATATTTGGGGTGGAGGATGGAACCCAGAGGCATTCTACCTCTGAACTACATCTCCAGTCCTATTTTCTTTTTTTTTTTAATTTGAAACAAAGTCTTGCTAAGTTGCTGAGGCTGGCCTCACAAAGTTACCAAGGCTGGCTTCAAACCTGCAATCCTCCTGTCTCAGCCTCCCAAGCACTGGGATTACAGGTGTGTGCCACCGTACCCAACTTACTTCCTATTTTTAATATACTTTTCTTGGTGCATTGTAATTATACATCATAAAGAGGTTCAGAGCGATAGGAACACACCTGTATGCAGCACCTGGTGTGTCTCCCTGTGGATTCTCCTCCCTCCCCTACCCCAGACTTGTTATTGAGATTCTGTTGATAATTTCATATTTGTACATAGCATTTTTAACTGTTTCCTTCATCAAGTCTCCTTCCTCCCCCGCCCCGCCTCCCTTCTCTGGACCCCTCCATTGCTCCACTGGAGTCTCTCCTCTTTGATCCGAAGTCTCTTTGTTTCCCAATTTCTTTCAACCTTCCACATATGAGGAAAAGCATACAACCTTTCACTTTCTGAGACTGGCTGATCTCACTTACCATAATATTCTCTAGTTCCATCCATTTTCCTACAGATGACATAATTTTGTTCTTCTATATGGATGAATAAAATTCCATTGTGTATATATACCGCAGTCTCATAATCCATTCATCTGTTGATGAATGCCTAAGCTGGTTCCATAATTTGGCTATTGTGAATTGTGTTTCACAAAACAGCTCAGAATAAGGAAACATTACTATAAAAACATTGTTTTTAGGGAAAAGTCACTCTGATTTCTTGCCAGTAGTGACCCCAGGTAGGTATTCACTGCCATTAACTTGGCAAGAGAATGCTTGGACATTAACATAATGGGTAGCTATGGGGATCTTCAGGTTGGTCTGAGCTCTTGGCTGTAGGCTTCTTGAGTCTTTAGAAGCCTAAGCTCATGAGGAAAGAAAGAGTTTGGGGGTATAGTAGGTTTGAGGTCAAGAATCCAGAGTACTAGTTCTGCCAATAATTAGCTGAGTGGGTTTGAACAAGCAAAACAACCTCTTGGGCCTTCCTCTAACAATTAGGAAGCTCGGCAAGATACTGGGGATGGAACCCAGGGGCATTCTACCTCCAAGCTACACCCCCAGCCCTATTTTTAATTCTTTATTTTGAAATGGGATCTCACTAAGTTGTGGAGGGCCTCACTAAGTAGCTGAGGCTGGCTGCGAACCTGCAATCCTCCTGTCTCAGCCTCCCAAGTACTGGGATTACAAGTATGCACCACCACGCCCTGCCCTACATTTTTTATAATTGTTTTATTCAGCATTCAGTTAGTATTTCCTGAGCTTTTATCATGTGTCAGGCGCTGCTATGATTGAAAATTGTACTTTTAGAATTTTTTGAAGACTTTATCTTTAGATGGCCCCAGAAGTACTCCTGTGATAGGAAGCAGTTTAGAAAAAGTTGCACAATCAGACCTGCCAAAGCTGACAATTGGGGGTTAAAGTTTAATATTTTCTTGTAGGTCCTTCTTAATTTTAAATCGTTGATTTATTTTGAATCATAGGTTTCATTATGCCAAAATTAGCTAAAGGAATTTGGATTTTTTTTTTTTTTTTTTTTTTTTTTTTTTTGCGGTACTGGGGATGGAACCCGGGGGCATTCTACCTCCAAGCTATACCCAGAGCCTCACTAAGCCTCACTGAGGCTGGCCTCGAACCTGGATCCTCCAGTCTCAACCTCCCAAATGCTGGGATTACAAATGTGTGCCACCACGCCCGGCTCGAATTTGGGTTTTTTAGATTGCATAAATTTGATTTGGAGGTCATAACCGGGTACAGTAAACTTAGGCATAAGATATCATCAAGATGATCAAGTCTCTATCAGGACATTCTTCAGAAATAATTTCTGGTACTTGGACAAATGTGTACATAAAGCATATTTTATTATTCATATGCCAAAGGCACTATTTGTTTTTTTTTTAAGTTGATAGGTGATATTTCAAATGATTACATTGAAACCAAGTTAAAAAGTAAGCCCACATTGCAGCAGTAACCACAACATGGTAACTACAATAGTCCACGGCTGTCTTCATTCCTCAAGAGTGAGAATAACCTGGTCAGAGTGAATGAGCTGGCCGTGGGTGGGTAAGGACCCAGCCCCGGGCCAAGGAGCAGGTGGCACACCCTGCAAGGCTGCATCTCACGGGGTTGTTCTGAATTTAAAGAGGCCAGCTCTGAAACGATAGTTCTTCAGGAAAAGGATGTTTTATAAAATAAGGATTGCTTTGGGAGAAAAAAAAGGAATGGGAATTTTCTTTTTTATAGAGTACACTCAGTGCATTGTGTTCACAAATCATTATCAGTTTCACTGTGCACTGTGAGTTTATGACCTCAGGCTGTTATCTATCCAGGTCAGACTAGTCCATGGCCTGCCTTCTCAGAAAGCACAACCTCTGCTGGCTTCATTCTGTCTTAACAAAACAAATAATGTCATAACTATGACAAAAGTGATATCAGTCCTGACTGACTTTACAAGTTATAAGGAAGTTAAAAAAAAAAAAAAAAAAAAAAAGAAGAAGAAGAAGAAGCAAGACGTGGTGGTGCAGGCTTGTAATCCCAGTATTTGGGAGGCTGAGACTGGAGGATTGTAGGTTCGAGGACAGCCTCAGCAAGTAGTGAGACTCTCATAAAACTAGTGAGATCCTGTTTCAAAATAAAATAGGACTGAGGGTGTTGCTCAGAGGTAGAATACCCCTGCATTCAGTCTCCAGTAACACACACACACACACACACACACACACACACACAGGATTGTACTGTAAACATTTCCATTAAAATGACTGGCACCTGGTAAAATACATTATAGATAAAGCATCTGGAAACCAATATCTTGTTCTGAAATCTCAGCTGATACATTGTCATTATCAGAAAATTCTTGAATTTATACAATAAGGATATTTGCCTGATTTATTTTTTTTTCTTTTTTGAGTACCAGGAATTGAACCCAGGGGCAGACCCCAGTACTGGGGACTGAACCCAGAGACATTTTACCTTGAGCTACACACCCCAGCCCGATTTTATTTCTTATTTGGAAACAAGGTCTTGCTAGGTTGATGAGAGTCTTACTCCTAGCTGAGGATGTCCTCAAACCTTCAATCCTCCTATCCCAATCTCCCAAGTACTGGGATTACAGGCATGCACCACTACACCCAGCTTCCCAGCCCTACTTTATTTGGAAACAGGGTCTAAGTTGTTGAGGACCTCAATAAATTGCTAAAACTGGCCTTGAACCTGTGATCCTCCTGTCTCAGTCTCCTGAGTATTGGGATTACAGATGTATACTACCACACCTGCCCCATTTCTAAATATTTTTAGATAAATCCGATTTATAATTTTTGCACTGCTGTTCTATGGAGTCCCACTGTTACAGGATGTTAATAAAGTTGTATTGAAATGACTCAGCTGACGCTTGATCTGAACTTTAGGGAACCTGAACTGTAGCAGGAATGACTTTTCTTTGTAATTCTATCACTGAGAACTAGGTGGAGACCTTTTTAATAATTTGTGCTGAGGAAGCATAATCACAAAACAAGCCACGATCAGACACTTAAATGGCTTAAGTTCTTGATTTGAAACTTGAAAAGATTTTCTTTCCACATTGTCATAGGTAAAGAGGTCCAGAGATCACTGAAAAATTCATCCTCATTTCTTTTCTGTGTCTCATCAAGTAGAGTTGATGAGTCAAACGTTTTTCATCACTAGCTAAGAGAGCTATTTAGTCTATTTTCCTATCAACAAAATGCCTGACTCATCTCATCCACCTTATTAAAACAATATTTTCTAGAATGGCAGAGATCTGACTATGTTTACCCAGAAGTGAGGCTGACTTCTCACCACTCATCTCTTCCTGGTCCTCTCCATGCGCTATTCAGTATCTCTTTGAAGTCCAACAGAAAGGCTGTCTAATAAAGTGCCTTCTCTAACAGAAGCCTTATTTTGGATTTGAACAAAGAGCTGCTGGGACTCAAAAAGTAAATGCTCTCCCAGGTATAAGATTGGAAGGGCAAATCCCGAATGGACAATGGGAGAAAGAAGAACACACTGGCATAGACTCCTGAGGGTTTTGAGAGAGTAGCAGAAGGCCATCCATCATGCCTGGGATGTGGCTCAGTGGCAGAACATTTGCCTAGCATGTTTGAGGCCCTGGGTTCAATCCCCAGTACTGCTAAAGGAAAAAAAAAAGTGCACGCCTGTAATTCTAGTACTTGGGAGGCTGAGACAGGAGGATTGCAGAGGTTCAAGGACAGCCTCAGCAAGGAGTGAGACTCTCATCAACCTAGCAAGACCCTGTTTCAAAATAAAAATAAAATACTGCTAGAGTTTTAACTCAGAGGTAGAATGCTTCTGAGTTCAATAATCCCCAATACCAAAAAAAAAAAAGAAAAAAAGAAAGAAAAGCATAGGAAGGCCCTGCTACTTGTGGAGGGCACTCAGTCTCGGTCCCTCGGCACATAGTGGACACTCAGAAGAGATGTACTGACTGTCATAAGGTTCCCTGTGACGTGGGCAGAGCACCAAGGAGGTCTGGAAGCTGGTAGCACAGAACGATCCATGCCTGGAAACTAAAAGAAGACTGTAAATGTAGGGCCTAGGCTCATGGGCAGAACAGCAGCTCCACAAAGACTGTAAAAGGTAGCAAGGGAAGGAACCAGACACATCTCAGAGCGGGCAGATTTGGTAGTTATGGGAATGTGGGTATAAGGAAATGAAACACTGTTCAGTTTTGTCTATTAACTACATGACCTTGAGCGAGTTGTTTAGATTCCCTGAACCCCAGTTTTTTCCATCTGTAAAGTCAGAATGATACCTTTGCCATAGGATTGCTGTGAGAATTAAATAAAATAATCCCTGCAAAACTTTTTTTTTCAGTACTGGGGATTGAACCCAGGGGCATTCTACTTCCGAGCTACATCCCCAGCCCTATTTTGCAGAAGGCCTCACTAAGTAGCTGAAGCTGGCTGCAAACCCAGATCCTCCTGTCTCAGCCTCCCAAGTACTGGGATTACAAGCGCGCGCCACCACGGCCGGCTCTCCTCGTTACACGTGCTGTCCTTCATTGACCCCAAGACTCCACACAGCTTCCATTCATCAGTCCTCTCTTTATTACTGGGTCTCCACTTGGTGTGCACAGAAACAGTAAATAATAGCTGTCATAACCCTGTAACCTTATTTTCTTCAAGCTAAATGCTTTGTTTCCTTTTTTTAAGTGCTATAGAGATAATTTCCACTTTGTGGTGATTTATTTAATTTAAATATTCAGAAATTTATATTTTAAAATATTCCTTGCTCATTCCTTTTCTCTCCAAAACTGGACAGAAAGGAGCTAAATTTATTTGTTTTCCATCATTTCATTGTGAAAATGAAAGCTCAGATTATTATAAAGAAGGAAAAATAAGATAAAATCAAAATTGAGGTGTATAGAGAGGAAAACTCCTATTTACAACTAGACAATCAACTTATAAATAATTATATTTGACAATAATGTTCTAATTCACATGTAATTTCCTGGATTCAAAAAGCAGATTTGAGTCAGGCATGGCGCCACACACTTGAATTATAGTACTTGTGAGACTGAGGCAGAAGGATTACAGGCTCACTGCCAGCCTCAGCAACTTAGGCCCTATTTCAAAATAAAATAAAGCAAGAATGGGGGTGTAGCTCAGAGGTAGAGTGCCCTTGAGTTCAAGATCCAGTAAAACACACACACACACACACACACACACACACACACACACACACACAAAAGCAGGTTTGGAGAAGTAATTACCAGTAATGAAATACACACCTGACCCGCACCTCTCCTTTTATTGGTTGTTTCTACCTGGTCACCAAGCAATTTTCCCAGAGTTACTGGGAAAAATCAATTAAATAAAGCAGGTAAGCTAGGTCTGGTGGCTCATGCTTGTAATCCCAATACTTGGGAGGCTGAGACAGGAGGATCGCAGGTTTGCAGCCAGCCTCAGCTGCTTGGTGAGGCCCTCCGCAACTTAGTGAGACTCTGTTTCAAAATAAAGAATAAAAAATAGAGCTGGGGGTAACTCAGAGGTAGGATGCTCCTGGATTCAATCCCCAGTACCGCAAAAAAATAAAATAAAGCAGATGGAAGAAGTTACTTGGTGAATGAAAGTACAAATTAAAGTGCTAATTGATTTTCAAGGTAAATACTCAGATTCAGTTAACATTTTCTAAGCATCGATTAGCCAGTCCTCATGTTCACCTCCATTGTCTGTTTTCTCATTCAGCCATATCTCTGTGAGGCTAATATTCTTCTACAAAAGAGAACTCGAGGCTGAGAGGGATTTGCCTAAGGTCTCTCAGCCAGAAAGTGGTAGCTGCTCTTTCTCCCAACATGGTCACTGCAGTGAAGATAACAGATCTAAGTGTCACTGTGACTGTTACAAATTGGTAATAGTAATCGTTGTTCCCAGGATGGCACCCCTCAGCCCTTTTCCACATCTAATTTTACTAAAGCAACCAAACCCTTGAACAAGTGCATGCATGGGGCACCCTAGCTCCCTCCCCTGCCTGTCCTCAGGTGGAGATACCCACAAAGAACAAAAGGGACCCAGAGCAAGCAAGGAGGAAGTAGAGCGTCCATGGCCTGGAGCCAGAAAGCCCAGCAATGTTGTAGATCTCTAAAGCCCAGGCTCCCTGTCCTGCCTCACAGGGCCTGCTACACCCCCGTGCCACAGCAGCTGCCTGCCAAGGCTTGCCTGTCCAAGCCACTGTGGCTCTATTTGGGGTGCCTTCTATCTGGAATGACCTTTCCCCTCTTCTCCATCTGACAATATCCTGGTCTTCCTACAAGACCCAGCTCAGATATCACCCCATCTGTGAAGCTGACCCTGTGACCCCCGCCCCCCACACATACCAGTAAGAGAGCCGTCTCCTGGTTCATTGCATATATTTTTGTCCATATTTCAATGAGGCACTGCAGTCCCTTTCCACATCTCCCCTCCTCTAGATTGAGTTCCTCTGAGAACAGAGACCATGTCTTATTTTTAGTATTCTGCCTCAGTCTTAGAAGATGCTTAACAATTGTTGGTTGGTTGAGTAAAGGAATGATCGATTAAATCCTGAATTGGGAGAATCAATTTGAAGAATGAGAAAGTGCTTTGTAGATGATAAATAATACCTTAATTTGTACTTTAAGTACACATGACAATTTGCTAATGATACGTAATATTCAGATCAAGAACATTTCCATGCGGCCCTGGGAAAACTATGAAGGACAAGGATGTAAGAAGCACGTAAACGTGTCTTTAGCCATTTTCCATCCTTTGTTTCAGCACTTCTTCCAAGATGAAGGTGCCAACATCTGCTCACTGCCTCTCAGCACCCCCAGATCCTCCTGCACCTTTAAGCTTGCCATCTGCCACCACCCCAGTCAAATGTCCTTGTCCTCTGACTCTTGTGAGGGCAGCAGTGGATAACAATCCTGTGCCTGCTTTGGCTAATAGGCTCGGGTTGAAATTACACACCACAGCAGAAAATGGAACTTAATATCCTATAACTGCATCATCTTGCTCTTGAGCCCCCATCTCCAGTGATAGATAAACCAATCTTGCCAAGCTAAAACGGACTCTTGGGTCTCTAACACTATCAAGACCCCAGAGGTTAAGTTTAGCCAACTCTGGATCCTGCTCCCTCCTGCTGCCCTACTCCCCAGAGTGACCTAAGTTATCAGAGGTCAGACTTTACCCAGGCATCAGGGTGGGGCTCAGGGAGACTCGTGTCTGAACTCTGTGTGGCCTCTCTGGTCCCTAATAGACCATGGTGCCCAAGGATGCAGCTGGTCCCACCATGGTGCTGGCCCTGCCATTGTCTGCTTGTGAAGTCACATCTCTTAGTGACCTTGTCTTCCCAGACGCAGGCATGCTCCAGGCCATTGCTTCCCCAGCACTTCCAGTTTCCCACAGGTCGACAGGGACTCCTGGGTACCCAGCTGCCAGGTGGATGTGGGCCACAGAGGCTAGAAGATGTCTCAGTCCAGTGTCCCAGACAAATCCACCACCATTTCTTTAGAGAATAGAGCTTCTCTAAAGGGCTTACAGTTTTCTGGGACTCCAACCCAAGAAAAGAAGAAAGTCTTTCCCCATAGAATTCCTCATAATGTATCAGGGTGTTTCTACCACCTCTAGTTTACTTGTCTCCTCCCCCACACAGTGGACGCTGAAAGGTTCCGGGAAGGAGGAGACAAGATGGCTCAACAGCAGCGCAGGCTTTATTGGGATAAAACCTGCGGAGGGGGCTGTCCAGGAAAGGTTGGAGCCTGTGTCCCTCATAGACTAGGGGCTTATATAGCTTGTTTAAGGGGAGCTTCCATGGGACAGGGGAGGGGTGTGGTTTATCGTTGCTGGGGGGGCGGTTAAGGGGAGTTAGTTGGGTTGTTACAACTGGGTTAAGCAGGACAGTGGGAATTTTCAGTAGGCAGAGGGACAGGATAAGCAAGGGGCTTGTCAGGCACATCTTAAAACAATGGGGGCATTTAGGGAAGCAAGGGAATGGGTGTATTCGAGTAAAACTCGGCAACAAAGAGGCCTGCAAAGTGGCAGTCTTCACGCAATGGGGTCACTTCCTTGGAGACTCAGACACACCACCTCTCCAGGTTCTCCCTCCTGCACTTGAAGGGTTCTCCATTCCTTCGGGCAGGAACCACCTTACTGTCAAACTCTCAGTCCCTTGGGTAGGTCACCTTTCCTCTCCCGAGTTATCATCTCAGCATCGTGGCCTCGTGTTCATAGAAAAAGAGATGTTGGGAAGTAATATGAGGACATATTACCAAAAATGTTGTCCTGCTGAACTGGCTAGTGCTTGGCACCTCCTAGAAGGTGTATTGTCACCTTCCACATAGAATAAACCTAGGTCACTTAAAACATGATGTGGCTGTAGGGGAGTTTGGACACCAGAATAGAATCAGAGGAATATCTTGAGTTCTCTGGCCCCGCCTCAAAGGAAACTTCTTACCCTGTCTCTGGCAGGAAGGGCCTCAGCTAGGCAGGGTGCTTTGTGCCACCTGAAGGGGACCCACCAGGAAAGGGAAGAAATTGATGGTTGGGGGTTGCAGGAAGCTGACAGCTGGTTCGCTTCTCTCTGGGTGTGTGGAATTGCTGCCTGTTGTGCCTTCTGAGCAAAGCCCCCACACAGCCTTCCATGAAGTCTGTACCTAGCCAGTGGCGGTGCATGCCTTGTAATCCCAGTACTTGGGAGGCTGAGCAGGAAGATCGCAGGTTCAAGACTAGCCTCAGCAACTAAGCGATAGTCTCAGCAAACTACCGAAACCCGTTTTGAAACAAAAAAATAAAATTAAAAAAGGAGCCATGCATGGTGGCCCACGCTGGTAATCCCAGTACTTGGGAGGCTGAGACAGGAGGAAATGAATTCATGGCCAGCCTCAGCTACTTAGCAAGGCTCTCCACAACTTAATGAGACCCTGTTTCAAAATAAAGAATTAAAAATAGGGCTGGGGGTGTAGCTCAGAAGTAGAACACCCCTGGGTTCAATCTCAATACCTGCTCACCCCCCCTCCCCCAAACGCGCACACACACAAAGATCCAGTCCTAAAATGGCTGTTCTTATATAAAGCCAACAGTGGCTACTGGCAGCTCCTCGAGGAGTCTGTCACCGGCTTTCCCCTGGAGGAGGGATCAGCAGAGGGTGGATCTGTGGCCAGAAGGTTCCTTCCCAGGGTCTTCGGTTTCGGACCTCGGGTTGCCGCTGTTCTGTCGGGGTGGGTGCAGCCCGCAGTCCGGTCACGCTGGCCGCCTCCTCTCCCCGCAGGACGGGACAGCGCCCCTGTGGATCGCGTCCCAGATGGGCCACAGCGAGGTGGTGCGCGTCATGCTGCTGCGTGGCGCCGACCGCGACGCGGCGCGCAACGTGAGTGCGGGTGCGGGTGCGGGGGCGGGGGCGGGGGTGGGGGTGGGGGTGGGAGTGACCACCAAGGGGAGCCGCCCAGCCCGTTCCGCTTGGCTCCCAGGCACAGAAAGCGCCCCACCTGGGCGTCCTCCCCATCTCCACCTGCCCTTTATCAGGAAAATAGTCCAAGTCTGATGCGATGGAAATTTAGCGGTTGCCTGCTGGCTCTCTCCCCGCCACTCCACCGGAGATGGCCTCTGGGCAGCCGAGATGGGGAGTCTACTTGGCCTCAGGCCTGGGAGCCACCCAGGGTCTGTGGTGTGGAGGCAGGCAGCCCCTCTGCCCTTGCAGCTGCAGGCCGCCAGGCCACGGTGCATGCGGCATGCGCGTGCTGTCCGCCCCGCCTCTGCTGCAGTCACCTAATTCTTCCTGGTGCTCCGGCTGCAGGCCGCGTGCTCCCTAGGAACCAAGGGCAGTCCGCTGAGGTTCTGCCCTCACCGGGCTCTTTGCCTCTTGTCTCACTGCCCTGACTTCTCTGCCTCTGCATCGCCTTTATGTGACCCACCTTCCCCTCGCCAAGTCTAAACCCAGAAAAGAAAACGCCAAGGCACGTTCCCAACCACAAGCTGACCTCTCTCGCACGCTTTTCCTTCTTCACACCATCTGTGTGTGTGTGTGGGGGGGGGGTACTGGAGAACCCAGGGGCATTCTACCTCCGAACTACACCCCCAGACCTATTTTATCTTTTATTTAGAAACAGTCTCACTTAGTTGCGGAGGACCTCGCTAAATTGCTGAGGCTGGTCGCGAACCTGCGATCCTCCTGACCCAGGCTCCCAAGTACTGGAATTACAAGCGTGGGCCACCATGCTTAGCTTCTTCTCACCATCTCTGAAAGTAGATGTAAAAAAAAAAACCCTCCTAATCCCGCCTTCCTTTTTGCTGATGCCAGATAAGCCCTAATGGCAGGCTCAGATAGAGCCTGTTCTGGCGCTAATCCTATCTATAAGCAACAGTGATTGGAGATTCTCAAAGAGTTTGGAAAATCTCTTCTTGAACCAAAAATGGTGGCAGAGGCAAAAATTTTTAATTTGTCTTTGCATTCCTTTTTTTTTTTTTTTTTTTAATCAGATTTCAACCTACCCCTTTGTTTCCCACCACCAGAGGCAAATAGAAATGTAGGGCAGGCTAAAGCAAGGTCATATAAATTTTTAAAAAGGTGAGTACAGTTCAACAATAATTTAAATGATTAAAGACAGTTAATTTGTGCTAAGTCATGAACACAGAGAATGCCTCTTGGGTCCATCAATACCCTAAAAATATGCTCTTGAATTCCCCTTGTCCCTGACTCATTGTTCTAAGGGACTGGAGAAATATGAATTCCTTAACACAGGCTTCTAAGATAACAGGAACAGTCGCATACTGTGTCTGATATTCTTCCATGCTCTAAACTGACCCTAGATTGAGACATCACTGACTCATGCTTCATTTACACATTTTGCCTGTTTCTGACAAGCATACTGCACCCTCAGTTCTCAACTGACATTTAGTTCTCAGCCAACACAAACATATGTTAACAATCCACTTTCATTTTTCACTTTCTGTATTTAGGACGGTACTACCGCATTGTTGAAAGCAGCCAACAAAGGGTATAATGATGTGATAGAGGAGTTGCTTAAATTCTCACCCACTCTTGGTATTTTGAAGGTAAGACCTATGGAGAAATTATACCAATTTATACAGGAGACAGGTTGGTGGGGCGTGGTGGAGCAGCACACCTGTAATCGCAGGATTTGGGAGGCTGAGACTGAAGGATCACAGGTTGGAGGACACCCTCAGGAAGTAGTAAGATTCTCATCAACCTAGTGAGACTCTGTTTCAAAATAAAATAGGGCGGAGGGTGTAGCTTGGAGGGAGAATGTCCCTGGGTTCAATCCCCAGTACCACAAAAAATAAAATAAAAATAAAAAAAAAGGAGATAGGTTAGAAACCAAGTCTATATTGGGCACTGCAGTAAAATTTAGGTATGATCAGACTGATTGGTGGATTCTTGAAAAAACACCCATCCATCTTTATGTTGCTGAAGACCCATGGACACTAGAAAAAAATGGAAAACTGGTTTTTTAAAAAAAGGAGCAAACAGCCTGTCAATATCTAGATTTCCGAGGGAGAGGGGGAATAGACAGTGGTAATGAAGTTGCTAAATTGGAAAGTAAATCATACTGATATTATTTGGAATATTTGTGAAATCAAGGAAGAATAGATGTCAGGCATGGTGGCACATGCCTGTAATCCCAAGATTTGGGAGGCTGAGAGAGGAGGATCCCAGGTTATGGCCAAGCCTCAGCAGCTGAGAGAGGCTTGGAGCAACTTAGTGAAACCCTGTTTCAAAATAAAATAGGACTGGAGGTGTAGCTCAGAGGCAGAACACCCCTGCATTCAATCTCCAGTACGGCCAAAAAGAAAAAAATTATCTTGAAACACCTGAAAGTGTCAGTATGTCTTTCTGGAGATCTGGTTCTTCAAGAAAACAGAGTTTAGAAGTTCTTTGGTAAGTGTTAATCATTTTGTATTACATTGTGTGTGTGTGTGCGGTACTGGGGATTGAACCCGGGGCATTCTACCTCCAAGCTACACCCCCAGCCCTATTTTATTTTTATTTTGAAACAGGGTCTTGCTAGGTTGATGAGAGTCTTGCTACTTACTGAGGCTGTCCTCCAACCTGCGATCCTCCTGTTTCAGTCTCCTAAGTACTGCGATTACAAGCATACGTCACCATGCCCAGCTATATTAAAATATTTCTAAACTATAGTTTACACTAAGGGTCAACAAACTTGTTCTGTAAAGGACCAAACAGTAAGTATTTTAGGTTTTGGGGGCCACTCAGTTTCTGTTCCAACTGCTCAACTCAGCCATGGCAGCAAGAAAGCAGGCAGAAAAAATAACAACAAAAAGAGCATGTTGCATTCTTATAAAACTTCGTTTGCTTACAGACAGTACATCTAGGGAATTTTGTGTTTTCATATTACAAAATATTATTTTCCTTTTAACCTTTATGCAATCATTTAAAAATCAAAAACTTCTTAGTTTACAGAACATACCAAAAAAGGCAGTAGAGCCAGGTATGGTGGTGCACACTTGTAATCTCAGTACTTGGGAGGCTGAGACAGGAAGATCACAGATCGCAACCAGCCTCACCAATTTAGGGGGACCCTCAGCAACTTAGTGAGACCCTGTTTCAAAAAAAACTTTTTTAAAGCTAAAATTCGGCTGAGGATATAGCTCAGAGGTAGAACACCCTTGAATGAATCCCTAGTACCAAAAAAAAGGGCAGTTAGATAGACTGGCCGACTGCAGGTACATACTCTCTTGTTCTCTTAAATATAGGATGACAAATCTGTTCTAAATTGGTAGAATGGTTTATCAGTCGGGAGCTGTGCTATGGTTTTGCAGTCAGGACACAATGTGTATACAACCTACTTGTCCTTGAATGGCCCCCAGATGCTTTTTGGAGATATATATATATATATATTGGGAATCCCATATACTTATATATACTTATAATCTTATACTTATATACTTATAACTTATATATACTTATATGGGATTATATACACTTATAATCCCAGTATATATCTATATACAGGGATTATAAGTGTGTACCAGCCAGGTGTGGTGGTGCACCCTTGCAATCCCAGCATTTGGGAAGTGAGACCGGAGGATCCGGGTTCGAGGCCAACCTCAGCTACCTAGTGAGGCCCTGTTTCAAATAAAGAATAAAAAATAGGGCTGAGGGTATAGCTCGGAGGTAGAATTCCCCTAAGTTCAAACCCCAGTACCGAAAAAAAAAAAAAAGTGTGCACCACCACACCTGGCTGATCTTTATGTTTTTAGACTCCATTCTTTAGGTCAGCTAATATGAATTGCTATTGTCGGTGTGTTGGTCCCTCTCCTGGAAATGTACTATTTCTAACTTTTCATGAACCTGGAAGCCAGAAAGCTGCACTTGTTAAAATTATTTGTAAAGTAGAAATAAACTATCTTTGAAAGTAAATCCTATGGCCAAAAGGAAGGAAGTTTAGAAGTAGACTTTGCATTATCCAATCCTGTTTCAAACAGCTCTTTTTTGGACTTTTATTCCCTAGCTGTGTTGCAAATAGGTGAAATTGATAGGTTGGTTAAAACATAGGCTTGTGAAGCTGGGTGTGGTGGCACATGCCTGCAATCTCAGCACTTGGGAGACTGAGACAGGAGGATAACAGATTTGAGGTCAGTCTCAGCAACTTAGTGAGACCTTGTTTCAAAATGAAAAAGGGCTGGGGGTGTAGTCCAGAGGTAGAACACCCCTGGGTTCAATTCTCAGTACAATATATTTACACACTGTATGTGTGTCCTTCAAAGAAAAAATGAAGTTTGGTACAGCATTGCTGAGTTCTTTACAGCAAGTCCTAAAGTATATAAAACTGTCTGCATGACCATGAAGTCATGTGCACCCTTGGCCAGATTCCTTGTTTCACTTGCAAAAGGACATTGGCAATATTTATACTGACCATCAGCTGTGTATCTGGGAACACTAGACTGGGGGTGGCTATGACTTTTTTTTTATATTGAGGATTGAACTCAGTGGGGTTCTACCTCTGAGCCACACCCCAGCCCTTTTTATTTGAAACAGGGTCTAAGTTGCCTGAGGCTGGCCTTGAACCTGCAATTCTCTTGTACTCAGCCTCCCAAGTACTGAGATTACAGGCAGGCACCACCTTGCCCAAATGGATCAGACATTGAAAAGTACAAAAGAAATTACAGAAGAGTAAGGCTCTGACATCACAGTCTCACCACTCAGATGGTTTGTGATGAAAGACAAGCTACGCGCTGATGGCTGTGAGCTCCCTCCTGACACACACTCTCTTTTGTTCTAGAACGGGACGTCTGCGCTCCATGCAGCTGTGCTCAGCGGGAATATTAAAACGGTGGCCCTGCTCCTGGAAGCAGGGGCGGACCCAGCCCTGAGAAACAAGGTGCCCACTTAACCCATCTCTTAACTCTCTCTGTGTGCAGAGAGAGAAGACAGCATCCTCCCAAGCGGGGATAAGCATGTCTCTTGATCCAGCCACTCTCTTCACTTTAATTTAGATTGGCATGCAGGGTTAGTACTAGTAGGTTATTCCTGGGTGGTACATTTGGACCCAGGGTATTGTACTTAAAAAAAAAAAAACCGCCGGGCATGGTGGCACACGCTTGTAATCCCAGCATTCGGGAGACTGAGACCGGAGGATCCGGGTTCGCGACCAGCCTCAGCTATCTAGTGAGGCACTCTGCAACTTAGTGAGACTCGGTTTCAACATAAAGAATAAAAAATAGGGCTGGGGGTATAGCTCGAAGGTAGAACGCCCCTGAGTTCAATCCCAGTACCACAAAAAAAAAAAAAAAAAAAAAAAAAACCTTTATCATCAATTTTTGTTGTTAACAGTAATGCAGCCCCCTAGCAAGGGTGAGGGAGACAGAGAGGAGGGGAGGCAGACATTGCAGGGAGTGAGTTTTATTGTGTCATCAGAAATATGCCCCCAAAATGTCAGCGTTCTGGGAGCTTATCACCAGGCCCATAAGTTGGATGTTCACATCTTGAGAATTACTTGTGCTATGTTTAGTGACTGCATGAAGAAATGTACCTTTATATTGTTAACAGGAGCAGGAGCAGGTGCCACTGTTACAAAACCAACTTTTTTTTTTTTTAGTTCTAAATCCTTAGGCCAGGGCTGAGGATGTAGCTCAGTTGTAGAGTGCTTACCTAGCATGTGTGAGGCATAGTTGGGTCCCCAGCACTGCAAACAAAAACATGAGGTCAAAGTTACAAGCTGGAGAGTAGATGGTAACAATAGAGAAAATTATTATTATTGTATTTTCTCCTATTCAGCATCTCTTAAGCTGTCACATGTACAGATGGGGTGAGGAGAATAGCCTAGAAAAGAGCTAAGATCTAAACCACCAACTTTTTTTTTTCCAGTACTGGGGATTGAACCCAGGCATTCTACCTCCCAACTACACACCCAGCCCTATTTTTAAATTATTATTCTTTATTTTGAAACAGGATTTCACTAAGTTGCAAAGGGTCCAAGTAGCTAGCCACAAACCTGTGAACCTCCTGTCTCAGCCTCCCAAGTATTGGGATTACAAGTGTGTGCCACCATGCCCAGCTAACAACCAACTTTTGAAGGACAGTACACTTATTAATAGGGGAAGGGATGGAAAGAAACTTTCACTTTATTCCATACTTACATACTTTGACTTTTTTTTTTTTTTGTGGTACTATGGATTGAGCCCAGGGGCATTCTACCTCCAAGCTGCACCCCTAGCCAGATTTTTTATTCTTTATTTTGAAACACGGTCTCACTAAGTTGTGGAGGGCCTCACTAAGTAGCTGAGGCTGGCCGCGAACCCACATCCTCCAGTCTCAGCCTCCCAAGTACTGGGATTACAAGCATGTGCCACCATGTCCAGCTCACTTTGACTTTTTATAAGAGTCTATTACTGTTAATTAAAAAATAAATAAATAAAAACAAAAGCCAGGTGTGGTGGCCCATGCCTGTAATTGCAGTACTTGGGAGGCTGAGACAGGAGGATCGCAGGTTTGAGGCCTGCCTCAGCAACTTAGTGAGACCCTGTTCCAAAGTAGAAAAATAAAAGGTCTGAGAGTGTAGCTTGAAGGTAGAATGTCCCTGGGTTCAATCCAAAGAAAAAAAGGGAGAGGGAGGGAGGGAGGCACAGCAGCGCATCAAGGCCAAGGGTCACAGTTGTTTCTTACTTACCTTAAAGAATTTTAACTTCCACCTTTGAATGGTTTGGATATACCACTTTTGCTTATCTCTTGCTGAAATACTTGGATTTGTTTTCTAGTAACTGGCTTAGCTGTGTGATAAGCCAGTTGAAGTCACAATTGTCTTTCTTTTAGACCTTATCTTCAGACCTTGTACCTAGACTTCCTGAAGAGGTTATCTTTGCTGGTAAATGATTCAGGACTGAATTAAGGCCGGGGAGACTCATTGGTATCTTAATATAGAAATTGAAAAGTGCAATTACTCTTGTGGCTCCCAGAATAATGGAGTAGTCATCAGGGCCAGTGGTTACTACAGTAACTTCCACTGGGCAAAATGCTGGGCTTTGACCCTAAAACTACTTGAGTCTGTGTGTGGGCTCAGCTCGGTTCCTCATCCAGGGAAGCTCCAGAGTTCTGGGAGTAGCTGCCAGGGAAGCCCTCACTGCCCACAGCCCCCTCAGAGAAGCCAGTGTATTTCGTGGCAGATCCAGACGCTAGAATGGTGGGATTCCAGCAGCTACCCAGGATTCTTGAAAAGGTACCCTTGGCATTCATTCATTCATTCATTCATTCAACAGGCACTTGTTGAACACCTGCCTGATACCCCGTGCTGTGCTCTCTGCTGGAGATACAGTGGTGAATAAGATTCACAGAGTCTCTGCTTTCATGGAGCTCAGAGTTGGATGGGGAATAAAGGCAACTAAACAAGCAAATGCAATACACAGTGACAGGGAGGTAGAGAATGCTATCCAAGGCCTCCCAGAGGAAGGGACTTCCAGGCACTCTTGCTTCAGGGATCCCAGGGCTTCTGCTCTGGTCTCTGAGGCAGAAGCTTGAGGAGAGGACCAGCCAATGGCCCTAATTACCACTGCTTACACTACAGCCTCCCCCTGAGTGCAGGGATCTTGTGCTTCCAACATACCCAAACGAGCACTGAGAACACATCCTCTTCCAGGAAGTGGGGAAGTAGAGTGGTTTGATGCTGTGGCATCATGAATACCACCCCTGGTCTGCCCCAAATGAATATGATAGCCATTAGAGACTAGCCTGGTGCACTAGTTATCTTAACAAGTCATTCGACTTCAGCAACCTGAGAGTTAAGTGGGGACCAACCAGGAAAGAGAGAGATAGATACTAGGTTTTTAAAACCACATACACAGAACAGTGATGTGGCCGGATATGCTAGACATTGTGCTAGAAATGAGGATATCGTGATTTCTAAGACATAGGCCTTGCCCTCCAGAAGATTAGTAAGGATCTGGCTGGATATAAATCAATCAATCAATCAAAAAATAAATAACATTAAGAGTCAGGCATGGTGGCATACTCCTGTAATCCTAGTACTGGGAGGCTGAAACAGGAGGCTTGCAGATTTGAAGACAGCCTCAGCAAGTAGTGAAACTCATCAGCCTAACAGGACCCTGTTTCCAAATAAAAAATAAAATAGGGTCAGGGTGTAGCTCAGGGGTAGAATGCCCCTGGGTTCAATCCCTAGCACCACACACACACACACACACACACACACACACACACACACACACACAAGAACAATAACATTAAGATCAGAAAATAACAGGTAACATTTATACATTTAAAGGAGATCTTTATTATAACCTTAATACAAAAGAGTGAGTCCAATGGGGATTTTTCATTAGTGAAGGAGAAAGTATGGGTCAGATGCCCTCTTTGAAATCCCTAAAATTGCACCAGCTATGAGGATTCACTAATGCCCATCTCATCTTCTTTCAGGCCAATGAACTGCCGGCAGAACTAACCAAAAACGAACGTATATTGCGTCTCCTCCAAAGTAAAGAAGGACATAGGAAGAACTAAATTAGCTCCATATTTGACAGATAGAAACCTTAACCATATTGCCCCAAAAGAAATTGCTTTTTAAACAGTGTTGGGACTTTTTAAAGAATGAATATGCTCACAGTGCCCACCCTGCGGATTCCTGACAAACAGCTGTGCTTTTTGCTCTGAGCCAAGATCAGAAGAACTCAGGGTCTGGTTCCCCTCACTTACAGTGGGCTTCTCACACTGCCCTGCAACTTGGCTCCAGGGCCTGGCATATTCATGGAGTCCACAGAAACTCATTCGCAGCTCTGCTAACTTGGGTCTCTGACTTAAACTCAGTCAGATAGGGTTTTAATAGTCAGCAAGGAAACAGAAAGCTTTGTTCCTTTTAAAGACCAAAAGGTTGACCTTCAGTAAATTGATGCAGTTTTGCTTTTGTGTTAAATGTAGGTGTGCTAAAATATATAGATCCATCATATTTTATGTAAATGTGTGCCATTCCACTGTAAAATGTTTTCTTCCACCCAAAGATTATAACCATGATTATTGTGAGTCAATAGTGTGTAAGCATACATTATTAGAAAGCCACTTCTGACATTCCATCATGAGCTATTCAAAGATGAACAGTTGAACTACAGAAAAGATGATTGTATGTTGGTTAGTTAATCCTTATCTTGTTCATGACATGTAAAAGTCATTTTCACTTAGTCAACCTTGTAGGTATGTTAGGATACCATCCGTGACACATTTGGAAATCCAGAAAATTACAAACTAAGACATTTAGGATTGCTGGGTGTGGTGGCGCACGCTTGTAATCCCAGCATTCAGGAGGCTGAGACCGGAGGATCCAGGTTCGCGGCCAGCCTCAGCTACCTAGTGAGGCACTCCGCAACTTAGTGAGACTCGGTTTCAAAATAAAGAATAAAAAATAGGCCTGGGGGTGTAGCTCGGAGGTAGAATGCCCCTGAGTTCAATTTCCAGTACCGCAAAAAAAAAAAGAAAGAAATTTAGGATTGTCTCTTTGAGCTTTTATTTTGGTTCTATTGCTAGGAGTCTGTTTCCCAGGCCACAAGTAAATAGACTTAATATGCTGTGGAATACTGAGCTTCCAACACAGCATTGCTTGATACAGTGACTTTGAAGTTGTGCCGGAGTATAAGTCATAAAGGTGGCCGTTAGTATTTAATAAATATTTATCTACGCATGTTCTTCGGTTGATTGATTCCCAGAAAGAATCCTGAGTCTTACTGAATTATTCCTTTGAGGGGGTTAAAATTTATATTCAGTGCACTTTATGATCAATGGTGTCTAATTGCCTCTGTCAGTGCCTAACTGCACACAGAAAATTAAACCTTCTTTTTATCATCTAACATAATAAACTCTAATAGTATTTCTGTCATTTAAACACATGATTAGTTTTCTTTCTCATGATCTGCTCTTATTTCTAATCAGTGTTCTATGTAAAGACATGTTAAGATGGAGGGAAATATTGTAATTCCAGAATACGTTTTGTTTAAGTAACTCACCATGGTACTAACAGCATTATCTTTAAGCAAAAACAAACAAACAAAAAACAAAAACAGTTTTTGAAACTAGAAGAAAATTTCTTAAAATTGTTTGTTATTAATGCAATTAAAATCAGCATATTTTGACCAATGTCACAAGTAAAGCCAGTAATGAGCCACCTACAGCCCTCAGAAACCTACAGCCTACTAGCTGTGCAAAACTCATTTCAAGATAAAATATTAGAAAAGGTCTGTCTGTGTTGCCAAAACACCAGATATAAACATTTTAGTGTCTAAAAAGCAGTACCAATTTCCTCCTTGACATTATTTTATTCAGCAAAGTTATACAAACACACATTTTCCCCTATGGGGATTTCAAAAAACTATATTCATTTTGAAGAGGAACATAACCTGGCCTTAAATGCTTTCTATTTTCTCTTTACTTGACCCTTATACCAAAAATGGTTGCTTATCACTGATCCAAAACCAGAAGTATTATGGGTACTGACAGATTTCCAAAAGACAAAATCACAAACTCAAGCCAGTCGTGGTGGCACACGCTTGTAATCCCAGTACTTGGGAGACTGAGACAGGAGGATCACAGGTTCATGGCCAGCCTCAGCTACATAGTGAAGCCCTCTGCAACTTAGTGAGATCTTGTTTCAAAATAAAGAATAATTTTAAAAAATAGTGTTAGGGGTGTACCTTAGGGGTAGAATGCCCCTGGGTTCCATCCCCAGTATAGCCAAAACAAAAAACAAAAAAAATCACAAACTCAATATTTTTCTCTAAAAAATGTTGCTGGCCTATTCCTTAGATTGTTTTAAGTTGGTAATGTTCTTGAACAATATTAGGGTCAAAAAAATAAAAATGAATCCAGTAGCTTTAATGATATTTAATGGAGACTTTCTTACTGTAGGTAAGAAGTATCTAACTTAGATGAGATTATATGATCTGTAGCAGGGAAGAGGGTTCATTACCTACCAAAGACTGAATAAAAGATGTTATTTTATGTTTTTCATTTTAGTTTGCACAAACATAGATGATTATTTTATGTTAATCTGATTCACAATTCAATCAGCTCTGCATTCTAAGACTGACAACTAGCAATTCCTATGCAACTCATCTGCTTAATTGAACTACAAAAATTTTTCATTACATACATTTGTTTGATGACATGTTCCATGATGTAATTCAAAATAAAGTTAATATACTACTCAGTTTTCCTTTGGTGCTTTCCCCTCCCCCTGTTTTTAACTAAAAGTTATTTCTATGTGATATTTAATGGAATTTTGTTTTTTATTTTTTGTTGTACTGGGGATTGAACCTACCTACAATATACACTCCCAGCCTCTATTGTATTTTTATTTTGAAACAAGGTCTCACTAGGTTGCTGAGAGTCTCACTACTTGGTGAGGCTGGTCTTGAATCTGCAATTCTCCTGTCTCGGGCTCCAAATACTAGGATTACAGGCATGTGCCACCACACCCAGCTTGCAATAGCTTTCCCTTATGAAAGAGCTGATGGGTTTGCAGAACTTCCTGTGTAGGAAACATATTTGCAGCAGTAACATCAGGAATCTGCAGAAGACCCTCATGGCTTTCCAGCTTCCCTCTCTTCTATCCATCCATTGCCACCAAACAAAGCTACATCCCATCATTAACCCATGCTGGGAGGGACACAAAGGAAGAGAAAAAGAGCACCTTAAATCCCAGGCCACTTGGAACCCAACAGAGATGCCTGCGTTTTGAAGTGGGCCTGTAGATTACAGGGGTGAGACACTAAGTTCCTAATTTCCTAACAAAGTGGTTTGAGTGCTGGAACTAGCTGAGTTTCACAGGTGACCAGGGGCTATTTCATAGATTATTAAAAATAATAAAGCCAGGCATGGTGGTGCATGCTTGTAATCCCACTACTTGGGAGGCTGAAACAGGAGGATCGCAGGTTCCTGGTGAGCCTCAGCAACTTAGTGAGGCCCTTCATAACTTAGTGAGACCTTGTTTCAAAACAAAGAATAAAAAATAGGACTAGGGGTGTAGCTTGGTGGTAGAATGCCCCTAGGTTCAATCCCCAGGAACCCCCCACCCCACAAAAAAAAAGAAAACCCAGAGCAGCAACTAACATTTATTAAGGGATTATTGTATGTTAAGCACTTTACATAGCTAATATAAAGTTTATGTGCATTTTCTCACTTACCACTGACAGCAGCCTCATGAAATAAACACTCCATCTTACAGTTAAGAAAACTGACTTTGTGGATAATTATTGCATGACATTGTAATTTTTCTTTTTTACTGGCACTGGGGATTGACCCCAGGAGGGGCACACTACCATTGTACATCCCCAGCCATATATATATATATATATATTTTTTTTGAGACTGGCCTCAAACTTGCCATCCTTCCATCTAAGGCTCCGGAGTAGCTGGAATTGGGCATGCCTGCCTCTGCTCTGCTTAACCTACAGAACATAATGGGATAAAGCTGCCACACAAAGAGATTATTTTCTCTAGGTGCATAATTAGTCCTTAGTTAAACATTTATGTAATTAGTAGGTCTGGAAAGTCCTAAAATGTTTTCTTGGTAATGGTACCCTTATTTTTAGCAGTACTTTAAGATAATTTTTAAATATGAATGAATGGGCCTATGTTTTAACAAAGGAAGCTTATTAAAGATCTTTAATTCCTAGTTGCCCTGTCAGTTTTATCTCTGTCAACAGAAGGAATGGCTTATCCTGTCTGTGATTCTTCTTCCTTTTCTCCCTAGGATTTAACCCTTTAATCTTCAATGAAGGAAGAAATGCTTTTATCTTTCCTACTTGCCACAGTTAAAATTTCAAAAATCATCTTTCAAGGAAAGCTTTCAGCTTGCAGGAGTCAGACACTCTGTTTTAGAAAAGGTTCAACTAGCCAGGCATGGTGGCGCATGCTTGTAATCCCAGTACTTGGTATGCTGAGGCACGAGGATCCCAGGTTCGAGGACAGCCTCAGCAAGTAGTGAGACTCTCATCAACCTACCAAGACTCTGTTTCTAAATAAGAAATAAAATTGGGCTGGGGGTGTAGCTCAAAGGTAGGATGCCTCTGGCCTCAATCCCCAGTACCACAAAAAAAAAAAAAATAGAGAGATTGATTCAACTAGCCAGGGGTGGTGGTACATGCTTGTAATCCCAGTACTAGGGAGGCTGAGACAGGAGGATCACAGGTTCATCTCCAGCCTCAGCTACTTAGTGAGACCCTGTTTCAAAATAAAGAATACAAAATAGGGTTGGGGGTGTAGCTCAAAAGTAGAATGCCCCTGGGTTCAATCCCCGGCACTGAAAAAAGAAAGAAAAGATTCAACTAACCCCACCCTTTCCATGCAAAGAAAAATGTGCAGGAGAGTCCTAGAGAGAAAGGAATGCCAGTTTGAAGCTCAACTACTAGACTACTAAACTCCAAGATTCCCTCACACTGGCTGTGTTCTGAGTGGAAGTTACACTGCATTAACTGGATTAACTACCAACCCAAGCATCTTGACTAGGGGGAATAACACTTTACCATAAGACTGACCAGCATTGCTCATTTCTGAGTCAGACATAACCACTGGCACTCAAGGCAGGAGTTGTAGCTGGAAGCTGTTTTAAATGCAGATGATGGTAAACTTCAGCTTGCTTAAGTAGGGAGTTTTAAAAGTCTTATTTTAGAACCCAAAAGAATTGAGAGTATATGAACATATGACATGTTCAAGAATGCTCATAGCAACTAGAAACAACCCAATGTTTGATACCATGGAATACGACTCAGCCATAAAAAAGATGAACTATGCGGATGGGCCACAAACATAATTTTGAGCAAAATTATAAAAAATAAAAACTAGACAAGCCAGGTGTGGTGACCCATGTCTGTAATCCCAGTACTTAGGAAGCTGAGACAGGAGGATCGAAGGTTCGAGGACAGCCTCAGCAACTCAGCAAGGTCCTGTTTCAAAATAAAAAAGCCAGGCATGGTGATGTACACCTGTAATCTCAGTACTTGGGAGGCTGAGACAGGAGGATCTGGGTTCTCAGCCAGCCTCAGGTACTTAATGAGGCACTCTGCAACTTAGTGAGACCCTGTTTCAAAATAAAGAATAAAAGATAGGGCTGGGGGTGTGGCTTGGAGGTAGAATGCCCCTAGGGTCAATCCCCAGTACCGAAAAAAAGTTTGTTTTTTTTTTTTTTTTTTAAATAAACCCGACGTAAGTCACATCTGGGAGCAGGTGCATGCATGTCCGAAGGGAGCCAGGGCCGCCGCCATCGTGGGCCACGAGTTTGGCGATTTGATCCCCAACCTGCCACGCCGGTACTGCCATTTGTAGTGTTCTATCTGGTCCACACCTGGGGGAATGAGGAGTTCCAGAAGTCCTAGGAGAAGAATCCAGCCATCTGTGAAAAGGACAAATGAGCGAATGGTTTCCTGCCTCCCGCAGACCCTGCTCAACTGTAGTGTCTACTGTGTAGTGACACAATACATTTCTTATGGGCCGCAAACATAAATAAATAAATACATATATTCAATAACTTAAAAAGGGCTGGGGGTAGCCAGGCGTGGTGACGCATGCTTGTAATACCCGTACTTGGAAGTCGGAGACAGGAGGATTCCAGGTTCGCAGCCGACCTCAGGTACTTAGGCTCTCTGCAACTCAGTGAGACCCTGTTTAAAAAAAAAAAAAATAGGGCTGGGGGTGTAGCTTGGAGGCAGAATGCCCCTGGGTTTAATTTCCAGAACCAATAAACAAACAAACAAACATACCAGATATATAAAAAAAAAAAAAACCCTGTAATCTATTTACATAAAGTTCACGAACAGGCTGAAACAAAAGGATTGCAGGTTTGCAGCCAGCCTCAGCTACTTAGTTAAGGTAGGAAGCCCAGTCAGAGCCTTAGAAATATTGTTAGGAATTTAGACCCAAGATGGGTGAAGTAAAAGTTCCCCAACCCCTTCCCCTAGCTGCCCGAAAGCAAGCAAGCAGACACTTCCAAAAGATAAGAGAGCTGTTTCTTTGGCAACCCAGAGTCATGATCCAGGTGCTCTCCCTAATATAAACAAGAGAGAGCCAGTTAAAAGACTGGAGAGAGCTGGGGGATGGTACGTAACTTAAGGGTCTTGTTTAGGCGAGGTATAATAAATCTAAAGCTTACCCCCCCCTCCCAAAGTGAAAGACCCTGGGTATAAGAATCATGTGAGCCCTTTGTTTGAGGCTCAGGTCCATAGTTTGTCAGCTGAGCCATTTACCTGTGTCTGACTGGTAAATAAACCTGTCTCGGATTTCAGCCTCCAGAAATCTTTTCTTGGGAACCAGGAGAAACTGAGTCTCCTGCAACAAGTGAGGGCTTCTGCAACTTAGTGCGACCTTGTTTCAAAAATAAAGAATAAAAAATAGGGCTGGGGGTGTAGCTCAGAGGTAGAATGCCCCTGGGTTCAATTCCCAGTTCCACAAATAAAATAAAATAATAATAATAATAATAATAAATAGGGCTGAGGGTGTAGCTCAGAGGTAGAATGCCCCTGAGTTCAATCCTCAGTATCACGAAGCAAAGAAAAAGAGAAAGTCAAGCTGAGCCAGGCGTGGTGGCACACACTTATAATCCTAGTTCTTGGGAAACTGAGACTGGAGAATCATTGGCTCTCAGCAACTTACTGAGACCCTGTTTCCAAATAAGAAATAAAATCGGTCTGGGGATGTAACTCAGAGGGTAGAATGCCTCTGGATTCAATTCCCAGTACCAAGAAAAAAAGGAAGGAAAACAACAAAAAAAAAGTCAAGCTGGATGTGCAGACACAGGTTGATAATCCTAGTACTTGGGGAGGATTGAGACAGGGCGCCTGCAGTTTCCCAGCCAGTCTCAGCAAGTGCCATCCTGTTTCAAAATAGGAAATAAAATAGGACTGGGGGTATAGGTCAGAGGTAGAATGCTCCTGGGGGAGCCGGGTGTGGTGGCGCACGCTTGTAATCCCAGCATTTGGGAGGCTGAGACCAGAGGATTCGGGTTCGAGGCCAGCCTCAGCTACCCAGTGAGGCCCTCAGCAACTTAGTGAGACCTGGTTTCAAAATAAAGAATAAAAAATAGGGCTGGGGGTGTAGCTCGAAAGTAGAATGCCCCTGAGTTCAATCCCCAGTACCACAAAAAAAAAAAAAAAAAAAAAAAAAAAAAA
>PVLC010015215.1:0-29471 GCA_004027655.1 Graphiurus murinus
TGGAGAAGTGGGAACCCTAATACATTGTTGGTGGGATTGCAAACTTGTGCAACCACTGTGGAAAACAGTATGGAGGATCCTCAAACGAATGGGAGTGAACCTACCATATGACCCAGCAATACCACTACTGGGTATATACCCACCAGAATGGAAACCAAATTATCAGAACGATGCATGTGTATCTATGTTTATAGCAGCTCAATTCACAATAGCCAAACTATGGAAGCAGCAAAGATGTCCAACCACAGATGAATGGATTACAAAACTATGGGATATGTACACAATGGAATTTTACTCAGCCGTAAAGAAGAATAAAATCATGTTCTTTGCAGGGAAATGGATGCAACTGGAAAACATTATGTTGAGTGAGATTAGTCAGTCACAAAGAGTTAAGAAGCATATGTTCTCCCTAATATGTGGATGCTAGGGAGAAGATGGGGCATAGGAGGGTCTCTAGATGAAAAAGAGAAATCCTCGATAAGCAAAGAAATTGATTTAATTGTAGTGGATTCATGGGGCAGAGGGACACCATAAAGCACATGATGTACCTACACAATCATATCAAGGTCACTCACTGAAGTGAACCTTAGGGGGAGGGAGGGGGAGGGAATGGGGAGGGAATCGGGGAAGGGGTCAAATGAGAATTGTGTGCAAATATGTTGTTAACAATTTGTACTTAACAAAGATGTATGCTATATTGCATGAGTTATTACAATAAAAAAATTTTAAAAAGACAGTAAAACAGTTAATGAAGACAGATAAAAAGTAAAGTCATGTTAATGTAGGTACTAGGCTGTGTGGGTGGAGATCATTTTGTTTCTTAACCACTGTAGCCTAAGAACAATATCCCCATCCATAAATTAAATAATTAAAGAGTTTAGAAACGTGAACAATGGTTAACTATGCAATTTGCATTTCAAAGATAATAATACTCCAATATCTTTATTGCAAATAAAGGGCAGAATGGTTTATTAAATAAAAAAAAAGATTATTTTTTTCATCTAAAAATGCTTAGAATCCAGGTGTGATAGCACATGTCTGTAATCCTAGTACTCGGGAGACAAAACGAAGAATTCTAGGTTTGAGGCCAGTTTCAGCAACTTACCAAAACCCTGTTTCAAAACAAAAATAAAATAGAGCTGGGATGTGCCTTATGGATAGTATTCCCCTGGGATCAATCCCAGTACCACAATAATAAATGAATGAATGAATGAATGAATGAATGAATAAATAAATAAATAAATAAATAAATAAATAAATAAATAAATGGGTTAGATAATGTTAAAATATTTCCTTGATCAAGAAAACAATTTGTGCAGCCTTAAAGGTAAGCATTTTCCACATACCAAATGATTAAATCAAATCATTTTTATATAGATTTTTCTATTTAATATATATCTTGTTTTTTGATTCCTCTGAATATGGGAAAAAAACAAGAAAGGACATAGTTGTTGCTTTTCAGTAGTTCACAAGTTAAAATTCAGCTTGTCAATGTAGAAAATGGAATAAATGTTGTGATAATGAAATGTGATTAAAATGCAAACATAAGATAGGCAACAATGTAATCAAGATGTTTGAATGAATCACAGAAAATAACTACAAGACTAAATATAAGTGAGAAGTCATTGATAGAATGTGTAATACCTTGAATAACCATTTAACCACTGGTTAAATGGCCAGTAAAAGTGTTCCATTTCTTATTTAGTTACCAGTTAGTCCTATTTTCTTCAGAAACCCATTTCCTTCTCTTGGTTTCAATTGCTTAATTTAGAAAACGAAACCTATGACTATCATGGCTGACATAAAAGTTATTTTCCAATTCTAAGTATATGCTCTGATTGCAGCTATGAAAGCTTAATAAAAGAAGATAATGAGAAGATAGTTGCACCAGGTTGTGTTGACTGTGATTTAACCAGACAAGGATCAGTAGGAGGAAATTTTCTGGAAAGGAAATTACCTAAACCAAGGTATAAGGGTAAGTACTACAGGTATAATAAATTAGAATTCATTAATACAGAATCAACATGTTTCCTGATTATAACATTATAATTTTTGCTTTGATTATAATGAATTCCTATATGAAACATCTAGGCTTCATTTCCCCAGTAACAACCATCATTACAACATTGGAAAATGATTAGTAGACTTTCAATAATATTACTTTAAATAAACTGTAGATTGCTTAAAGTACAACACACAAAAAATTCTAGAACTTCTCTCTTTACAATGGATCTCATGTCAGATCTATTAATTTGCAGTTTATTCTATTGAAAGTTAATATAAGAAAAGGAAAATGCAAAACCTAGACTGATCAGAATCTTTCTCTATTCAGGAGATATGCCAGATTCTAGTCTTTATTAAATTTCTTGTCATTTGATGATTTAAATACAACTATGATAAACTTACTTGGGATTTGAATATAATTGGTGGGGTTTTCTTTCCAATTATATAGCTTCATATTAACTCTTAGATGCAAATATGATCTTTTCTGAAATGACAAGAAATATACCTCTTAGTACTTATAGAATTATTATTTGAGTGGATCTCAAAGACTATACTACACAAAGACCCTCAATAAATGTGACGACAGTACTCAGGTGCAGGTAAGTGGCCCGTTTTGTGATTCTTTGTTCATAAGTTGTCAGGTCCAAATCTTTTCTAGAACCCCAATGGAATGACATGGTCTTAGCTTGTTTTCTCTTCATGCTCTTATTGTTCAAATGAAGGACATATTCATTTCCCATTCAATAAAAGCTATTTCCTACCCATTAAATAAGAAAATTGGCCAGTGAAGACTATAGGAAAAACCTGGGGTGGCATCTTACACAACGACTTGTTAGACACAAGCTTCAAGTAATATGGGGAAAATCTGATTATGTTTCTGAATGGCTGAATGAATATATGAAAAAGTTGACATATAGTCTTTAGTGTAACAAGATATTTAGAGAAGATTTGTTTTATTCATACATTTATTTATTTTTTGTTTTTGGATTACCACTTTGAATCTTTTTTTTTTACTTTTTTTTAATTGGTGCATTGTAATCATACATCTTTGTTAGGTACAAGCTGATAAAGGCATACACACACAAATATCGTTTAACCCTTCCCCAATTTCCAATTCCTGCCCCATTCCCTTGCCCTCCCTCCTTCTCAAGTTCAGTTTAGTGATTGACTTTGATATGTTTGTGAAAGTACATCATGTGCATTAGGGTGTTCTCTGCTGCCCCCCCCCCCACCCATCACCTTCAGTTAACTCACTTTCTTTGCTCATCTAAGGTTTCTCCTTCTTCATCTGGAGTGTATCTGTTAGACAATCTGTTTAAACATTCTGTAATCTTATCTTCAGAAGACATCTATAAGCTGTATTGTATTTTCCTTTTAAAAAATAAGAATGAATTTAGGCCCTTAAAGCTCAAATTCTCTTTTTTTTTATTTGCACTGGAGGTTGCACTGAGAGGCATTCTACCTGTGAGCTACTCCCCCAGTGCTATTTTCTTTTTTTGTTTTGAAACAGGGTCTTGGTTAGATGCTGAGGGACCTCATTAGGTTGCTGAGGCTAGCCTCAAAACTGATTCTCCTGTCTTAGCCTCTCAAGTACTAGGACTACAGGCATGTGCCACCACTCCTGGCTCTAAATGTTCTTTACTGCTTGAATTTAAAGTTAAAGATTTATTCACATCATAGCAATATGCAATCCCTTTTGTTAGGTAGTATGAAGAATACAAAGAGTGTAAAGTCTCAGTGTCTACTTCAAAAAACTCAATGTATTATGATAAACAGGCCAATATATTTTTTACAATTGTCATCTTTTTTTTTTTTTTTTTTTTTTTTTTGCAGTACTGGGTATTGAACTCAGGGGCATTCTACTTCCGAGCTATACCCCAGCCCTATTTTTTATTCTTTATTTTGAAACCGAGTCTCACTAAGTTGCGGAGTGCCTCACTAGGTAGCTGAGACTGGCCGCGAACCCGGATCCTCTGGTCTCAGAGGATCCCGAATGCTGGGATTACAAGCGTGCACCACCACGCCTGGCTTCAATTGTCATCTTTATATTTATTTATTTTTAAATTTTTTATTGGTGCACTCTAGTCATACATCATGGCGTTCAGAGCAATCGACAGATACATGCACAAAGTACTTAGTGAGCTTCCCTGCACCTCCCACCCTACTCCCTCTCTCTCATCATGCATGATATTGAGGTTGACATTGATAATTTTTGTATTTACATTGGAAACAGACCAATTTTTAAACAAGAATTAATGTCATTGGATAAGAGTCTAAGCAAATGTGTAAAAATTGTAAAGAGAACCCATAGTATGGGGTCTTCGTGTGTCATAGAGAAGGTAAGTAAGGCCATCCATATGTATCAGTCCTAGAGGCCCAAAACATAGTGTATTATATGTGTTATAGAGTTATATGTGTTATAGGGGAAGTACCTAGAAAGACTTTCCTTAATAGGTAGAATACAAATTGATTCTTGAAGAAATAGCAGAAATTTGTCATAGAGGGAACAAGAGAAGCAGCATTCCAGGCAAATAATAGCATGTTAAAAAACTTGTATGAATGAAAGAAGATGGTACATCTAATGAACAATAACCCAAAAGTTTGTAAGCACCTGAATTGAGTTTAAAAAAATTAAGTATCTGTCCCCTGACATGGAGATGATGATGTCCCAAGTAAAAAGAGTCACACATAAGCGTCATGGTAAGAAAGAACACAGTATATAAGAAGGTGCAAGAATTCTTTGTGGCTAGAATGTTTTATGTGTAAGGTATGTCACAAATTTTCAATCTTCAAAGGCTAGGATAAATGTCGTGTGTGGTGGTGCATACCTGTAATCCCAGTACTTGGGAGGCTAAGATAGGAGGATCTCAGGTTCAAGGAAAGCCTCAGAAAAGTAGCAAAACTCTCATCAAACTAGGGAGATCCTGTTCCAAAATAAAAAACTAAAAAAGGGCTAAGGGACCTGGTATGGTGGTGCACGCCTGTCATTCCAATACTTGGAAGGATGATACAGGAGGATCGCAGGTTCAAGGACAGCCTCATCAAGTAGTGAGACTTTCATCAACCTAATGAAAACCTGTTTCAAAATAAAAATAAGAAAATAGGGCTGGAAGTGTAGCTCAGAGTGTAGAATCCTCCTTGTTTCAATTCCCAGTACTCATCCTCCCCACCCCCCCACAGGTTTGTATAAGAGTAGGAACTTCCTTATGTACCTGTAAGAGGTTTGGACAAGAGTGGGAAGGGCCTTGTGATGGTTATTCTTGGTTGTCAACTTGATTGGTCTGAGATATGCCTGGATGAGATGATTGGTATATAGAACAGCAAATTGAGGAGGAACTCCTGCCCTGAATGCAGGCAACATTGTTCAATAGCCTGGAGTCCCAGATAGAACAAAGGAGGAAGTGATATGAAGTTAAGTTTGATTCTTCATGAATGGGTGCTTCTCCTGCTGCTTTTATCTTAGGAAATCAGGCTCTAGCTCCTTCACTTTTCCAATATGGGCTGTCCCAATGATTTCCCAAGGCAGTTTCCAGACCTTTACATCTTAGACTGTGGCTGCATTACTGATTCCTCACATTCTGTGCTGCCAGGGGTCACTCTACAAATACACAGCTTCTGAGAGTCGAAACCAATTTGATAAATCCCATTTTCTAATATACATATCCTGTGAATTCTGTTCCTCTAGAGATTCTTCGGTAATACAAATTTCATCTAGTGATAAAAGGGAAACAACAACGATTTTTTAAGAAAGAGAAAGATATGGTCAAATTTGTGTGTTAAAATGCCCTATTGACATGTGGAGAATTAATACATAGATAAAAGAAGAGAAATGGCTCTAAGACTTTGTGGAAACAGAGATATGAATGAGTTTTACAGTAAAATCTATACCAAAAACTCAGCCTCCTTCAATTGTGCAATCACATGCAGATCATTCATCCTGAAATTACAATTCCCTCATGTATAAAAGGGAGGATATGTTAATAATTATCTTGCAAGCCTAATATAGGGATTCAGTGAAATAACATTTATTAGTGCCTAGCATGAAAGAGAATAGATAGATTGAATGGGTAGTTAACACAAAATTATATATATATATGTGTTTTTTTTTGTGTGTGTGTATAGCTATGGTTTACTTATTTTCTCCAAAAATAATTATATATATCTTGTTATGGTTTAATTATTTTCTCCAAAAGTTCATGTGTTGAAATCTTAATCTTCAATGTGACAATGTCTGGAGTTATGTATTAATGTTAGAGATTTAGGTCATGTGGGCAGATCCCTCATTTAGGGATGAATTTTTTTCTTGGGAATGGGTTAGCTATCCTGGGAGCTTGGGCACCCTTTTATTCCCTCTGCACATGCTCATTTTCTCTCAGCTTTCTGCTATGAATTGGAGCAGCACAAGATTCTTATTAGATGTGGCTGCTCTATCTTGGACTTCTCAATTTCCAGCATATGATCCAAAATACACGTATTCACTTTATAAATTATCCAGTCTCATGTATTCTGTTATAGGAATGGAAAATGGGCTCATATATATATTGAATATATATATTCAATAATGTTTGATAGCAACAGTGAAACATCCCTATGTAATCATGCAGTAGTATGGAAGAATTTTTTTTTTTTTTTTTTGCGGTACTGGGGATTGAACTCAGGGGCGTTCTACCTCCGAGGTATACCCCCAGCCCTATTTTTCATTCTTTATTTTGAAACTGGGTCTCACTAAGTTGCGGAGTGCCTCACTAGGTAGCTGAGCCTGGCCGCGAACCCGGATCCTCCGGTCTCAGCCTCCCGAATGCTGGGATTACAAGCGTGCGCCACCACGCCCGGCTTGGAAGAAATATTTTAAGCCAATGCAAGTACACATAATGTACCCCAAATTTCCATGGAAATTGAAAAATATACCAAATTTTGATGTATTTAAGTTACTTATAACTAGATTATATTTAAATAAGATTTTGGTTATTACTTTTCAACTACTTTTAAGATGGACATCCATAAAGTGTTGATGTCTTAGGAAAAAATAATTGTGACATCAATTGTCCCTTCAGATCTTTAGTTTACTTTGACTTATATTTCTACCTACGAGGTTTCAGACACCTGTTCTAGAAACCATTAGTTTTCAAAGCATCTAGTAGATTAGAAAGTAGCTGCCACACCGTTTGGGAATGTCAGAGTTTCTCAAAGCAATCCCTTGCAGTCTTCAGATATACTAGCTTATGCATACTTCTAATATATAGATTAGAAAATATATACATTTTCTAATTTTAAAAAAGATCCAGGGCTGAAGGTATAGCTCAGTGGTAGATCACTTGGGTAACATACATCAGGCTAGGCCCTGGGTTCCAGCCCCAGCAGCAAAAGAAAAAAAAAATTATGCTACATAAAATAAGCCAGGCACAAAGAAAAATACTGCATGATCTCATTTCTAATTGGGTTTTTAAAAATTTCAATACATAGAAACAGAATTAAAATGGTGGTTATAGGGGTATAGGAGACTGGATAGTAAATGAGGAGATGTAGGCCAAAGGCTTCAAAATTGCAAACACATAGGATAAGTAAATGTGAAAAACTAAAGTAAACCAAGAGGTCTGTAGGTGCAGTATTGTACTGAATACTGGAAGTTTTCCATGGCAGTCAATTTTAGGTGCTTTACCAGAAAAACTATTTTTGAAGGGGGAACTATGAAAGGATAACAGCTAAGTTAATTTATTTGACTATAAAAACTATTTCAGTGTGTATGTTAAAACATCATATTATACATCTTAAGTATATATTATAAAAATGTCAGGACTTAAACTTTGATGTGACAGGATAAAATATTAGTGTATGCTTCACTCATTGAAGGTACATCCTCTCTTCAAATTTTTGTGATTTATCCATGGGTAGTATAGAAAAGAAAGAAAATTTATACAATGATTTTCTCAATATTTTCTGTAAAGAAAAAACCTGAATATATATTTCATAGCAAAATTTAAGTTTCATAAAACTTAGCAAATATACTGAAAAATAACTGAAGAAAACAATCAAATTTATGTCTATCTTTATCCTGCTGTCATTTCCCTTGGCATTTTTCTCTCCTTTCCTATACTACAGAATAAAATTTGTAAGGCTAAATTATTCATAATATATTTTATAGAGATGTTGATTGTCTATATCACTTTATACAAACCACTCTTGTGTTTATCCCAATACAAAAGCATCCTTCTGCTTATCTGTAAAAGGAAACAGCATCTGACCTTGACATTCTCTCTAGTCTTCAGAGCAGGAACTGTGTTGTTTTACTCTTATATCCTTTATGACAATAGAAGAAAATCTATAGACATATCAACATCTTCAAAGTTAATAAATGACTATTGAGTACCATAATTCACCTAAAAATTCCTGCTAAGCAGAATTTGAATGAGACAGTCACCTGAGATGATAATTCCATGATAAATGTGTCTTGGCTCATCCATGACCCAGATGCTAATAAAGTGATTCTCAAGCCAAATCAGAATGAGAATGTGATAACCTGAGAAAAGAGTATAAGCAGTCTGAGTAAATCATAGTTCAACACTGGCACATCCCCATGCTTTACATGTTTTATTCCATTTAGTCTTAATCTCACACCAAATCTTTTCACTTCTTTAATGTACGCATTCACTTAGTGTTAATTACTCTGTAATTTTTTACTCACAATGCTCAGCACAATATATGCTAGTCACCAAATAAATACCTGTTGAATAAAAGAAAATATAATACCTCTTTCTTTATGTGAATCCTTAATATATACCCTGATATTTTACATCTAAGTATAAATACTCCTTCTTAATACAGTCATATGGAACAGCTAATTCTTAACTTTAACTCTGACAAAGGCAATATAAAACATATCATACAAAGACTCATGGCTTTCATTAATTTATTTAATACATTGAAACTCTTCATCTTTTAATACTCTGTCCTCTTTTGGGTCAAAAATTTCAAAGCTGTGCTTCATGCCATGTAAAAGATAACTTCTTTAAAGTTTTGGCCACTGTCATTTCCAAATCTTGATTATCCAACCAACCTTCCTTCCTTCCTTTCCTTTTTTTTCTTAACACATGCTATTTTTTTCCGATACCAGGGATGGAACCCAGGGGCATTCTACCTCTGAGCTATACCCCCAGCCCTATTTTTTATTCTTTATTTTGGAAACAGGGTCTCACTAAGTTGCGGAGAGCTTCACAAAGTTACTGAGGCTTGCCACCAACCCAGATCCTCTGGTCTCAGCTTCCCAAGTACTGGAATTACAAGCATGTGCCACCACCCCCAGTTTAACAGGTGCTATTAATGTGGCTATGAAAAATAAGCACTTATATATGCAAGCTGGGTGTGGTGACCCTTGTAATCCCAGTACTTGGGAGGCTGAGACAGGAGGATCCCAGGTCGAAGCCAGCCTTAGCTACTTAGTGAGGCCCTCTGCAACTTAGTGAGACCCTGTTTAAAAATAAAGAATAAAAGATAGGGCTGGGGGTGTAGTTCAGAGGTAGAATGTCCCTGGGTTAGATCCCCAGTAACACACACACACACACAAAATCAGAGAGGAAATTTGGGGCTTTGCAAAATACAGTATAACAGCTTGAATCAAATTAGAACACAGAGAAAGAGGGAGGGGAAGGGAATGGGGAAAAAAAAGAACACAGGTCATATATAAATCCATTTCAATTCCCATTACACTAGAATGGGTTAGTGAAAATAGCAGCCATTAATATTTTCTCTAATTTAAAAGAGAAACATATGAAACAAAATATTAAAAAGAGATTTGTGTTTAAAAGATGGAAAGCCCTTGCATAATTGGCAATAGCCAGTTATTTGATATTATTAAAAACCTCTATATACCAGATATTCATATTCCCTATGTACAGGTGATTGACATAATACAGACAGAAAAAATGCATCTCTTTCTCTTGGAAAAGTAAAACTGTAAAATATTAAAATAATAACTAGTATTATTCTATTTGACCTAAACTGTATTTGAACATCATTGTCCCTTATAAAGACACTAATTGACTCTAACCAGTAGAAGCCCATCAGCCCTAGCATCAAAGCTGATTAACATTTTCTAGCAGCAATGTTTAATGCTAGCACAGGTATAAGAAAATGAAACACAAGAAGGCTCCGGAACTTTTTCTCAGAATTTATAAAATAATTGTAATATCTAAACAATTAAGAGATTATTTTCTATATGTAATGGTGACTCATAGAAATCCTATGTAATTAACTGATTATAAAGCCAGTTTTAAAAATATCTTGCAAATTATCCAAAGGGTCATTACTGGAAGGACTCAATGTATATGTATTTTATGACCCTCCATGGAAACTTTATGAAATGATTTTAAAGGAATGTGATTTGTGATTTTTGTTTTCTTTGATAAAAGAAACAGAGTTATGATTAAATATAAAGAGTTGAAAATGGGCACAAATTAAACTGTGACTGAATTAGCTTATGAAGAATTTTTATGGTAAATTCACATTTTATCTTTAACAATATTTTAAATACATTACTCAAAAAACCAAAACTTCCTGTTACACAATATAGACATATACTAAATTAGGTTTAATGATGTCTATGCTCTTGGAAATGAACATAAAGATCATTTAGAAAGAAAGTAGTTAACCATACGCAGGAAAATGGAAATAAACCCTACTTTCTCACCCGCACAAGAGTCAACTCAAGGTGGATCAAAGACTTCAAAGTTAGGCCAGAGACCTTGCAGCTACTTGAAGAGGGCATAGGACATACACTTCAACATATAGGCACAGGTAAAAACTTTCTCAACAAGACCCCAAAAGTACAAGCAACTAAAAGAAAGATCAATACATGGGATTGCATTAAACTGAAGAGCTTCTATGCAGCAAAGCAAACTATCAAGAACCTCTACAGAGAGCCCACAGACTGGGAGAAAATTTTTGCCAGCTACTCTTCTGATAGAGGTCTAATATCTAGGATTTACAGAGAACTGAAGAAAATCACAGCTAAGAAAACAAACAAACCCAATTAAAAAATGGGCAAAGGATCTAAATAGACACTTCACAAAACAAGAAATGCAAAGGGCCAATAAATATATGAGGAAATGTTCTACATCATTAGCAATCAGAGAGATGCAAATCAAAACTACTCTGAGATTTCACCTAACTCCAATCAGAATGGCAACCATCAAGAACACAAACAACAACAAATGCTGGCGAGGGTGTGGAGAAGTGGGAACCCTAATATGTTGTTGGTGGATTGCAAATTAGTGCAACCACTTTGGAAAACAGTATGGAGGATCCTCAGATGAATGGGAATGATCCTACCATATGATCCAGCAATACCTCTACTGGGTATCTACCCAAAAGAACGGAAACCAAACTATCAGACCAACGCATGTGTATCTATGTTTATAGCTGCACAGTTTACAATTGCCAAACTATAGAACCAGCCAAGATGTCCATCAACAGATGAATGGATTACAAAACTATGAGATATGTACAAAATGGAATTTTACTCAGCCATAAAGAAAAACAAAATCATGTTATTTGCCAGAAAATGGATGGAACTGGAAAACATTGTTAAGTGGGATTAGTCAGTCACAAAAAGTTAAAAATCAAATGTTTTCCCTAATATGTTGAAGCTAGGGAGAAAATGGGACATAAGAGGGTCTCCATTTGAAAAAGGAGAGACCCTCGATAAGCAAAGAAGTTGACTTAACCAAAGGGGATGGCCGCGGGGGGAGGGGAACACCCTAATGCACATGATGTACTTTCACAAATATATCAAGGTCAATCACTAAACTGAACTTGAGAAGGAGGGAGGGAGAGGGAGTGCGATGGGGATTGGGGAAGGGGTTAAATGAGAAATGTGTGCATGTATGCCTTTATCAGCTTGTACCTAACGAACATGTATATTTACAAGTCACCAATTATTATATAAAAAAAGAAAAAAAAGGAAAGTAGCTTATGTTAAAATTCTCCCACTTTTATTTCCTGGTCTTTTCTGTATCCTTACTGTAAAAATGCATTACCCTGTAAGTAGACAATGATTCTTATGATCTGGTAGAATTCTTCATATATAGGTCATTCAATGTTTAACGTGTGAAGAAATTTGACATTCATACCAAAAGTTGAGACCTCATGCCATCATGTATTTAGAGCCTAGGCTCTAAAATCCTGATTAATACCACCAGCCTAGTTTGTATTTCTTGGAAGGCTCTTATACTGAGCATTGCTAGTGTTGTGTTGAAAGAGATATTTTTCATCTGATGAATCAAATCAGAGAAAAATATATAATGGAAATGAAAAAAATTGTTCAGTTTCAAGATCACTTTTCTTATGGTTATGATTCAGTGTGAACAGTTTCTATGAAAGAGAAGCCAACTTCCACAAACCTTGACAAATTCTCCACTTTTTGACTGTTTCCCCCCTTAGGCATTTCTCTTTGATGTCCTAATGAATAAATATGTATGAGGGTGGATATGGGGGTGTTATTTTGAATTGCAGTAAATATCAGACATGCTAATTATATTAGTGATGGTGCATGTTTATGTTTGCTTTGTGAGGAAAGCTGGAGCAGAGGGGCTTTCTGTATCACAAAATATCCTAACTAGTTTACACACCAGAATAAGAGAGTAGGAAATACTAGCCTTCATTTCCCAACAGCAACAATAACAACAAAATATAAACAGCTATGCAAAAACTAGAATACCCTAGATATTGACTGGGACAGCACCTTAATATGTGGATCTTGAGCAAAGCTCAGTCCACTGGAATCCTTCAAGACAGATGATTCCAAAAGTAGGAATTTGTGGTATTTCCCACTTTGCATTATTATATTCAAATTTTGGGTGCTTTGGATTTTTGGCTTTTATTAATTATAAGAAAAACTTCTTAGAAACATATGGCCTAACAGATACTGATCTCTTATCTGTAAAAGAGCAATGCCTCAAGACAATAAGCTTTAGCCTAGAAACAGGCTTTGCAAGTTTATCTAAATTGCTACTGCCTGGACTTCCCATTACCTGGTCTCCCTGTAACCCGCTAACTATCTAGATAAGACAGAACACTACTTAGAGGGACTAAGCAAAATTGTAAAGACTTTAACTAATGGAAAAGAATTTTTATATACATATTGTAAACCTAGCTGGTTGTAATTAACCTTTAGAAAAACAAGTCTATAAAAATTCTTGTTCTATATGCCTCACTATAAAAACATAGTATAAATCTGTGACTGAAAAAAGTTGTGACTATCTACATAGAAAGGATGTCTAATGAAAATAGAAGATATTATGAAATAGCTAGGAGTAAAGAAAGGTAGAAGCAAATGATATTAATCATGCAGCAGGAACCATAATGATCCCAGTCATCTGCTTCTCAGAGGATACCTGTGTTTCTTTTCATTAAAGTGAGCAACAGGCATTCCTACCAGTAAACTCCAGAGAAGACAACACAGGTCCATATTACTCCCCAACCTAAAAAGATGTTGTTTTCAAACTAGTTTGGCAAAATAATCTCTTCAAACTCGCTGCATACTTGGACATCAGAGCTGCAGCCAATCCATGAATGTCTGTGCTCAGGAATCACTCATTACAGATAAATAAGTCAATGATAGTAGAGAAAGAATAAATATCCCCAAATAAGAAATTTAAGAAATTGAAATTATAAAAGGAAATCAAACAGAAATAGTAAGGCTCTAAAATACTATGGATGAAATAAAAAATAGAGAGCATCAAAAGGAGAAGTTATCAAGTGGAGGAAATAATTTTTGAAATTGAGCCATTTAAATTAATTAGTTAAAACAACACAAAAATACAAGGAATGGAGAAAGTTTACAGGATTTTTGTAACAATATTAAAGTAGTAAACATTTTAGGTATAGGGCATGAAGAATGAAATAGAAATAGGGAGAAGAAAATATATTTGAATAAATACTAGCAAGAAAATTCCCAATCCTATAAAAATATAGAAATGTACAGGTATAGAAAGATCAAAGGTTAGGGTTAGGTCAGTCTAAATCAAATTGAAACCACACCAAGACAATGTATAATCAATCTGCCAAAAATTAAATACAAAGAAAGTATCCTGAAAGTGTGATGGAAAATAAGAAAAATACATATGAGGTAGTTACAGGATGTCTATCTGTATATTCTATTCAGATATCTTACAAGAGAGAATATGATGATATGTTTAAAAAACTAAAGAAAAAATATGTAAGAAGAATAATGCAACTAGTAATATTCTCTTTCAGAAATAAAGGAGAGAGACTTATCTAGACAAAATATAGTTGAGGGAATTTATCTCCCTGAAATCTTCCTTAAAAAGAATTCTAGAGAGAGTTCATCAATCTGGGAGAAAAGGTTAATATTTAGTTAAAATATATGAAAATAAAAAACCTCATTGGTAAAAGTAAATATACAGTCAAATTTAGACTATACTAATACTGTTATAATGGTATGTAAAGCACTTGTATCTTTAGTATAAAATTTTACTTTTAATGGTAAAATTATTAAAATAATTATAGCTATAATTATTTAAGTATATACAACTTAAAATGTATAAAATGTCACATAAAACAAAATGTGAAGGGGGTTGAACAAAATTACAGTTATTTTTAGGTAATCAATGTTACTTTCTTAGCCGAGCATGGTGGCGCATGCTTGTAAACCCAGCATTCGGGAGGCTGAGACTGGAGGATCCAGGTTCATGGTCAGCCTCAGCTACCTAGTGAGGCACTCCACAACTTACTGAGACTTGATTTCAAAATAAAGAATAAAAAATAGAGCTGGGGGTATAGCTTGGTGGTAGAATGCCCCTGGGTTCAATCCCCAGTACTGCAAAAAAAAAAAAAAAAAACAATGTTACTTTCTTGTCCACTTGAAGTAGTCTTTTACCATTATAAGATATATTATGTAAGCCTCAATGGTAATCATATAATAATGCTTTATGGTAAATATGCAAAATATAGGAAGTAAGAAATAAAAGCATAGCACTAGGGAACTCAACTTATCACAAAAAGGGCATGCAGGGAGTAAAAAAAAGGAATGAAAATTTACAAAACAATCACAATCAGAAAACAATGAACAAAATGTTGATAGCAAATCTTTATCAATAAATAATTATCTCAAAAAATATATAAAATCCCCAAACAAAAGACACAGATTGGCCAAATGAACAAAAAGTGAAGACCCAACTCTATGCTGTCTACATGGAACTCATTTCAAATTTAAGAACACACACAGAGACTTAAAAGTGAAGGAATAGGCTTATATTCCATGCAAATGAAATAAAAAGAGAGGCAAATATAACAATACTTAGATAAAACATATTTTAAGTACAAAATTATAAAAAAGAAAAATTCATTATCTAATGATAAATATATCAATTCCTTGAGATGTTATAAAATTATAAATACATGTGGATCCAATATTAAGCAAATATTCATAGACCTGAAAAGAAAGATACACCACAATTAAAAAATAATAGGAGACTTCAATACCCAACTTTCAGCAATGGATAGATCATCCAGATGGAAAATACTTTAAAATGAACTACATTTTAAACAAAATAGACTTCACAGACAGGGACAGAATATTACATGTAAATACAGCAAAATTCGTATCTTCTGAAGTGCATGCAGAATGTTCCCAAAATTCACCATTTGTTATACCACAAAAGAAATCATAACATATTTAGGAAGATTAAAAACCTACATGTTTTTCTACCACAATGTTAGGAAACTAGGCATCAAAAACAGAAGAAATTTTGGAACATCCAAAAATATGTGAACATTAAACAACATGGTCCTCAACAGTCAAGGAGTGTAAAAATAAATGTAAAAAGGAATAAAAGAAATCTTGAGAGAAACACAAATGGACATGCAGAAACTTATGCAATGCTACAAAATATATTCTAAACAGGAAGCATATAGCAAAAACTTCTGCATTAAATAAGAATAAAGATGCAAAATAAACACTGTAATGTTATAACTCAAGAAACAATAAAAGGACAAAAGGCTAAAAGTATTAGAATGAAGAAATATATATGGATAGAAATACTATATAGAAATATATAGTGAATAAACAATTAAAAAGACCAACAGAATTAATAGATGTTCTTAAAAGGACAAGAAAAATTTACAAGCATTTAGATGGACTAAAAAATAAGATTCACATAAACAAAATTGAAATGAAACAAAAGGCATTACAACAGATACCACAGCAATGGCAAAATAAAAAGAGACTACTATAAAATTATAGGTCAAAAAACTAGACAACCTACAAGAAAGGAATAAATTCTTAGACACATACATCATACCAAAACTAAATCATGAAGAAATAGAGAATATGGAAAGGCTAATATTGAGTTAGTAATTTGAATCTTAATAAAAATTGTCTCATTAAAAAGAGCTTAGAACCTGATGACTTTCATGTTGAATTTTACTAAACATTTAGAGAATTAATATCAATCCTTCTTAAACTCTTACAAAAAAATTAAGAAAAAGAAAAATTTTGAAAGTCATTTTGAGGCCAGCATTACACTGGTAGCAAAGTTGATCAAGGATATTATTTTAAAAAGGAAACCGCTTTTACCTCAGACGTCCAGGAAGATGGCGATGGAGTGAGACATGCCTCAAGAGGCGCTGTGAGCTCGATTCAAATCAGCTGTGGAAGCAAATTTTTGACAGAAGAAAAAAACAACAAAAGGGTGAAAAACGCTGCGAAAACTGGAATACAGCTGAGCAGAATCTGGAAGGCCGACCAGGGAGAGCAAAGAAGCCTGTCTCTGTGGCCGTGGCGCCACACCACTGAGTGGAAGGCACCACTGAGCTGGCCCCCGGCGTGGGGTCTACTAAGAAAGAAATATACAACAACCCTCTGCATTCCCACTGACCAGAGGTGGAGCGAGTGACTCCCGAACTCCTCATCCTAGCCAGGCAACATTTCGAGGCACGTTCCACAGAGACCAGAATGCGTGGTACGACCAGCTTAAGCCCGCACAGGACCATCCCAGCACACCTCTCCCCACAGAACCAAACCAGAGATAACTGCACTCCAAAGCTTGAATCAAAACTGCGGCAGGAGCAGCTTCTCAACAGAAGGAAAAAGAAGCAAAGCAGTGTAAAAGTGAGTAAAGAAACAGACAGTTAGTGGGAATCTAAGGAGCAGACCAGGGAGAACGGGGGAGCCGGTGGGTGCGTGGCAGTAGCAGCCGCCATTTTGTCGGCCGCCCACAGCAGCAGAAATCTACCCAAAAGATCTGCAGAGGCCAAATCAGGTCTGTTCTTACAAACTTGCAGGGATTTTTATTTTGCTTCTTGCTGACGTTTATTGTTTTCTGGGTTTTTTTTGCTTTGTTTTGTTCCGTTTTTACTCTGTTTTCACTTTGCATTGCTTCAATTTATGTATGTTTGTTCAGAGGATTGGTTGCTTTTTAGCTTTTGCTAGATCCTAGAAGTCAACACCTGAAACCCACCAAAGACACCAATAGAGCAGGCAGAAGAAATACCAGAGTAATTGCAACTCAGTACAAGACACCATTCACAGAGATAAAATAAAAATAAGAAACCTATAAATTCAGAGAAAACATGCAATAGCAGCAAAGCTATAAATTTCAGAACAGGGAAACGATGGGAAGGAGAAATACCAAAGAAACAATGAGTCAACACGACCCCACAACAACAGAACTCAATGACACTGAATGGCAGAGTTTTCCAGAAGGACAATTCAGATCTTTAATAATAGAAGCAATACAAAACTTCCAGAAAGAATGCAGAGAACTGGAAAGAAATAAAAGAACAAATAAACAAAGAATCTGACACCCTGAGCAGGGAAGTGAAGGATGTAAAAGATGCAATAACAGAAGTGAAGGCATCAATACAAACTATAAACACTAGATTAGACCACATGGAAAACATAATATCACTCCTAGAAGATGACCATTCCAAAAATGAATCCATTATACGTAACCTAGAAAAAAAATTCGACAGTATGAATCCGACATCGATGAGATCTGGGCAAATTTTAAAAGAGCTAACCTAAGAATAATAGGCATAGAAGAGGGATAAGAAGTTGAATCTAATGGAAGAAACAACCTTTCCAAAGAAGTAATATCAGAGAATTTTCCAAACATAGAAAGAGAAGTTGACAAACAGGTGCAGGAAACATATAGAACCCCCTTCAGACAAGACCAAAAAAGAGGTTCACCACGCCACATAATAATCAAGATGACTAATGTAGAAGCTAAGGAAAGAATTCTAAAGGCAAAAAAAGTTAAAGGACAAGTAACATTTAGAGGCAAACCAACTAGAATCACTTCAGACCTCCCACACCAAGTCATGAAAGCCAGGAGGGGCTGGAGTAACATATTCCAAACTTTGAAAGAAAATAACTTGCAGCCAAGATTCTCCTACCCAGCAAAACTCTCTCTCAAAATGGATGGGTATATAAAAACCATCCATGGCTGACAGAAACTGAAAGCATTCATGTCTTCCAAACCAGGACTAGAGAAAATACTCAAAGAGATTAATTACAAAGAAGAACTAACAAGTAAATGGCAGAACCAGAGAAACAATAATTTCCAGGAAGCAAACAACTAAGCAAAGAAGAACAAACACTACTGCAAACAGAAGTCAAAACCCAAAATGTTAGGAATTAAAAATCATCTCTCAGCCGGGCATGGTGGCGCACGCTTGTAATCCCAGCATTTGGGAGGCTGAGACCGGAGGATCCGGGTTCGAGGCCAGCCTCAGCTACCATAGTGAGGCACTCCACAACTTAGCGAGACCCGGTTTCAAAATAAAGAATAAAAAATAGGGCTGGGGATGTAGCTCGAAGGTAGAATGCCCCTGGAGTTCAATCCCCAGTACCGTAAAAAAAAAAAAAAAAAAAAAAAAAAAAAAACATCTCTCAATACTCACACTGAATATAAATGGTCCCAACTCCCCAATAAAAAGGCACAAGGTGGCAAAATGGATTAAAACCCAGCAACCATCTATATGCTGCCTGCAAGAAACGCATCTTACATACAAAGATTCCCACAAAATAAAGTGAAGGGCTGGAGTAAGGTAATTCATGCCAATGGAACACGAAGACACGCAGAAGTAGCAACTACGATATCAGAGAAATTAGATTTCAAGCCTAAGCTCATCAAAAGAGACAAAGAAGAGCCGGGCGTGGTGGCGTACGCTTGTAATCCCAGCATTCGGGAGGCTGAGACCGGAGGATCCGGGTTCGCGGCCAGCCTCAGCTACCTAGTGAGGCACTCCGCAACTTAGTGAGACTCGGTTTCAAAATAAAGAATAAAAAATGGGGCTGGGGGTATAGCTCAGAGGTAGAATGCCCCTGAGTTCAATCCCCAGTACCGCCAAAAAAAAAACCAAAAAAAAAAAAAGAGACAAAGAAGGTCACTTTTTACTAGTAAAAGGAACAATACAGCAAGAGGAAATAACAATTATCAACATCTAAGCCCCAAATATAGGTGCAGCCACTTTCATAAAACAAACTCTGCATGATATAAAATCACACATAGATCCCAATACACTAATACTAGGAGACTTTAATATCTCTCTCACATCACTAGACCGATCTTCAAAAAAAAAAAAAAAAAAGGTCAGTAAAGATGTTTCAGACCTAAATAATACCATAAACCAAATGGACCTGTTAGACTCATACAGAATATTTCACCCAACTACAGCTGAATTCACGTTTTTCTCAGCAGCGCATGGAAACTTCTCCAAAATAGACCACATTCTGGGCCACAAAGAGAGCACTGGCAAATTCAAAAAAATGTAACATAATTCCCTGCATCTTTTCAGACCACAATGGAGTGAAACTAGAAATAAACTCTAAGAAGACCGAGAGTAACCATATAAACACATGGAGACTGAACACCACATTGCTCAACAAGGAATGGTTCATAGAAGAAGTAAGAGGGGAAATTAAAAAATTCCTAGAAACCAATGAAAACAGAGACACAACATATCAAAACCTCTGGACACCTTAAAGGCAGTACTAAGAGAAAAATTTATAGCACTGAGTGCCCACATAAGAAAAACAGAAAATCACCAAATAAATAACCTAATGACACAGCTCAAAGCCCTTGAAAAACAAGAACAATCTAACCCCAAATCCAGTAGAAGACAGGAAATTATGAAAATCAGAGTGAAATAGAAAATTTTAAAAATACAGAAAATCAACAAAACCAAAAGCAGGTTTCTAGAAAAAATAAACAAGATAAATAAACCGTTGGCCAACCTAACCAAAAGAAAGAGAGAATCAACCCAAATTATCAAAATAAGAGATGAAAAAGGCAATATTACCACCAGCAGTGCATAAATACAGAGGATCATCAGAAACTATTTTCAAAAACTACTCCAACAAAATGGAAAATCTGGAAGAAATTGACAATTTTTAGATACATACAACCATCCTAAATTGAGTCAAGAAGATATAGAAAATTTAAATGAACCAATAAAAATCAAAGGAATAGAAACAGCAATAAAAAGTTTACCATCAAACAAAAGCCCAGGGCCAGATGGTTTTCCAAGTGAATTTTATAAAACATTTATGGAAGAACTAATCCCAATACTCCTCAAACTGTTCCGTGAAATTGAAAGAAACAGGACCCTCCAAACACTTTCTATGAAGCAAAAAATCACATTAATACCAAAGCCAAATAAAGACAGCTCAAGAAAAGAAAGCCATAGGCCTATATCACTGATGAACATACATGCAAAACCACTAAACAAAATTCTAGCAATGAGCTTTCAAAACCACATCAAGAAAATTATACACCATGACCATGTCGGGTTCATCCCAGGATGCAAAGCTGGTTCAACATATGAAAAACAATCCATGTAATTCACCACATAAACAAACTCAAAGACAAAATCACATGATCATCTCAATTGATGCTGAAAAAGCATTTGACAAGATCCAACACCCATTCATGCTAAAGGCACTGCAGAAAATTGGAATAGAAGGAACATACCTCAAAATCATAGAGGCAATACACAATAGACCTACAGGCAATATGATATTAAATGGAGAGAACTGCAAGAGTTCCCACTAAAAACAGGAACAAGACAAGGATGTCCATTATCACCTCTTCTGTTCAAATTAGTACTTGAGACTCTAGCCAAAACAATAAGGCAAGAGAAGGAAATCAAAGGGGTAAAAATAGGGAAATAAGAACTAAAACTATCCCTCTTTGCAGACAACATGATATTATACCTATAACCCCAATAAAGACAGCCAAAAAACTTATAGAACTGATCAACAAATTCAGCAAAGTGCCTGGATACAAAATCAATCTTAAAAAATCAGAAGCTTACCTCTACACCAACCATAACACCACTGAAAAAGAAATCAGAAAATAATTCCACTCACAATAGCACCCCCCAAAATAAAATACTTACGGATAAACTTAACCAAAGAGTTAAAAGTCCTCTATAAGGAAAATTACAAAAAGCTGAAAAAAGAAATCGACGAAGACCTTAGAAGATGGAAAAATCTACCCTGCTCTTGGATAGGCAGAATAAATATCATCAAAATGGCCATCCTCCCAAAACTGATCTACAGATTCAATGCAATACCCATGAAATTACCAAGAGTGCTCCTCACAGACATAGAAAAATCAGTCCTTAAATTCATCTGGAAAAACAAAAAGCCCAGGATAGTCAAAGTAGTTCTTAGTAATAAGAATCATGCAGGAGGTATCACAATACCTGACTTAAAACTTTACTACAAAGCCAAAGTAATAAAACCAGCATGGTATTGGCACAAAAACAGACACACAGACCAATGGAGCAGAATAGAAGATTCAGAAACAGACTCACGTGCTTAAAGTCTACTGATTTTTGACAAAGGAGCCAAAACCTACACTGGAAAAAAGATAGCCTCTTTAACAACTGGTGTTGGCAAAACTGGTTAACTATATGCAGGAAAATGGAAATAAACCCCACTTTCTCACCCTGCACAAGAGTCAATTCCAGGTGGATCAGAGACCTGGAAGTCAGGCAAGAGACCTTGCAGCTACTTGAAGAGGGCATAGGACCAATACTTCAACACATAAGCACAGGTAAAAACTTTCTTGACAAGACTTTCAAAGCACAAGCAACTCAAAGGAAGATCAATATATGGGGTTGCATTAAACTGAAGAGCTTTTGTGCAGCAAAGGAAACTATCAAGAACCTCAAGAGAAAATCCACAGAGTGGGAGAAAATTTTTGCCAGCTACTCTTCTGACAGAGGACTAATACCTAGGATATACAGAGAACTCAAGAAACTCACAGCTAAGAAAACAAATAACCCAATCAAAAATGGGGAAAGGATCTAAATAGACACTTCACAAAAGAAGAAATACAAATAGCCAATAAATGTATGAGGAAATGTTCAACATCATTAGAAATCAGAGAGATGCAAATCAAAACTACTCTGAGATTTCACCTAACTCCAATCAGAATGGCAACCATCAAGGACACAAACAACAACAAATGCTGGAGAGTGTGTGGAGAAGTGGGAACCCTAATATGTTGTTGGTGGGATTGCAAATTAGTGCAACCACCTTGGAAAACAGTATGGAGTATCTTCATATGAATAGGAATGATCCTACCATATGATCCAGCAATACCTCTACTGGGTGTCTACCCAAAAGAAGGAAACCAAACTATCAGACCAACGCATGTGTATCTATGTTTATAGCTGCACAGTTTACAATTGTCAAACTATGGAACCAGCCAAGATGTCCATCGACAGATGAATGGATTACAAAACTATGGGATATGTACACAATGGAATTTTACTCAGCCATAAAGAAGAACAAAATCATGTTATTTGCAAGGAAATGGAAGGAACTGGAAAACATTATGTTAAGTGAGATTTGTCAGTCACTAAAAGTTAAAAATTGAATGCTTCCCTAATATGTGGAAGCTAGGGAGAAAGTGGGACATAAGAGGGACTCCAGATGAAGAAGGAGTATCCTTAGGTGAACAAAGAATTTGACTTAAGGAAGGAGATGGGGGAGGGGGATACCTAATGAGCATGATGTACTTTCTTGAACACATCAAAGTCAATCAGTAAACTGACCTTGAGAAAGAGGGAGAAGGAGGGAGTGAGGTTGGGATTGGGGAAGGGTTAAATGAGAAATGTGGACACGGATATCTTTAACTATACTAGCTTGTACCTAACAAAGATGTGTGATTACAATGCACCAAATAAGGGAAAGATGGAAAAAAAAAGGATTTTTTAAAAGTTACACCAGGAGATTTTTTATCTGCCGACTTGGGAGCCCATCTCTATTAAAGTGGCAGAAACAGCTAAGATATTTGTAGATCAGCTTCAAGCCTTGGTGCCTACCTGGCCCTCGTTTACCTCCTTGCTGGGAGGAGTTATCGGATTAGCAGCAATAGTCATTCTAGGCTTTTGCATTCTACCACTCATTGTATGCCTTGTGATTAATGCCTATGTTAATATACGAGCAGATATACATGTAATAAAAATGCAAGCACTGCCTCGCACAGGGCCTGGTAGTCAATGACAGGTTCGATTTTCTCAGGGAAAATCAACCTAGGACAGGGCTCATTGAATGATTCATTGAGACCCCATGACAGGTAAGATTAAGCACCTGGTAGGAAGTGACCTAATACAGGCACAGTCCTTTGTGCATTTTAAAATAAAAATGGGGGAGTTGTGAGAGTCACTAAACTGACCAGGAGATAGGGGGAGGGTGGGTGGGAATTGGGGAAGGGTTAATGAGAAATATGTGCATGGATGTCTTTACCTGTACTAGCTTGTACCCAACAAAAATGTGTGATTAACCCTGTTGTACCCAAGAAATGTATAAAATTCCATGCTAAAAAAAAAATAAAAAATAAAGAAAAAAAAAAAGAATATGGCAACAAAGGTCAAAAAAAAATGGGGGAGTTGTGAGAGCCCAGCTGGGCCCTTTCCCCCCTGGCAGTTGCTATCTGCATATATGAGCAATTATACTGACTTTTCTGCTATGGCTGCATTGGCGTCTCGAAGTCTGGAGATTGCTCCTAGGATGCGTAGATGAAAGACGCTCCTACTTCTTAGAAAGTAAATATATGACACTAAATGAGTATAGTTTTATGACTCTAGAAAGTTTGCTTTACCAGGCTGTGTTAAGAATGTGGGCTATACATGTAAAACGAAGAAGTGGTGCTATTTGTGATTGACAATGATTGATATGTCATAAATGTCTATGTAACCCTTTTGTACTCAAGAAATATATAAAAAATCCATGCTGAAAAAATAAAAAAAGGAAACATACTGTACAATATCCAAGACAACATAGAGGTAAAAATCCTCAACAAAATACCATCAAACCAAATCCAATGGCACATCAGAAGTTTCATTCCCAGAGATAAAGTGTAATTTATCCCTGAGATTAAATTATGCTTTAACATATACAAATTTATAAATATGGTACATCATATTAACATAAGAAAAATATATATGATCACCATAATGATGCAGAAATTATGTTTGATAAAATCCAGCTTACTTTTATGATAAATACATCTCAATAAATTATATACAGAAGAAATATACAAAACAAAATGAAGGTCATATATGATAAGTCCACAGCTGGCACAATATACTCAGGGATCAAAAGTTGAAAGATTTTCTTCTAAGATCAGGAACAAGATAAATATAACCACTTTCACCACTTGAATTCACCAGAGTTCTGAAATTCCTACCCAGAGCAATCTGCCTGAATTGGAAATAAATGCATCTGAATGGGAATGAGGTAGTTAAATCATCACTGTTTGTAGAGGACGTTATTTTGTATATGTAAAATTGCATATTCTACTATATATTTTACACCACTAACAAACTATTAGAACAAACAAATTCAATAAAGTTGCTGGATACAAAATCATCATACAGAAACTACTTTGAAAAATTTTATTCCAACAAAATGGAAAACCTAAATAGATAAAATTGACAAATTGCTAGACACATACAACCTTACTAAATTGAATCAAGAATATATACAAAATTTAAACCAACCAATAGCAATCAAACATATTGGAAAAGCAATAAAGAGGCTACCATCAAATAAAAGCCCAGGTCCAGATGGTTTCCTGGCCAAATTTTTTAAAACCTTTATAGAAGATCTAATCCCAATACTTTTCAATCTAAAGAGACAAGACTCTCAAAAGTGCATTCTATGAAGTCAATATCACATTAATATCAAAACCAAATAAAGACGAGTTAAGAAAACTACAGATAAATAGAGTTGATGAACTTAGACACAAAACTTCTATTGAAAATACTAGCAACACACATTTAAAACCACATCAATAAAATTATACACCACAACCAACTCAAGCTTATCCCAGGGATTCAAGGCTGGTTTAACATACAAAAAACAATCCATGTAATTCTCCACATAAACAGAACTAAGGACAAAAACCACATGATCATTTAAATAGATGCTGAAAAATCATTCAAAAAATGCAAGACCCATTCATACTTAAACCACTGCAGAAAAACAAAAAAGAAGGAATTTATGTGAACATCATAAAGGCAATATATAATAAACTGATAGGCAACATGATATTGAGTGGGGAAAATTATAGGAATCCCCTTTAAAATCAGAAAAAAGATAAAGATGCCCACTATCGCCACTCTTTTTCGATATAGTACTTGAAATTCTAGCCATAGCAATTAGGCAAGAGAAGGAAATCAAGGAATACAAATAGGAAAAGAAGAACTGAAACTATCTCTTTATGTAGATGACATGATCTTATACTTAGAAGACTCAATAAATTCAACCAAAAGACTTTTAGAACTTAGTATCAAATTCAGCAAAGTGTCTGGATACAAAATCTATCTTAAAAATCAGAGGCTTATCTATATGCCAACCATAAATCCCCTGAAAAATAAATACATAAAACATTTCCACTCACAATAACCTCAAAAAATTAAAATATTTAAGAATAATCCTATCCAAAGAGATAAGAGATCTCTACAATGAAAATTATAAAGCATTAAGGAAATAAATTGAAGAAGATCTTAGAAGGTAGAAGGATCTCCCATGCTTTTGGATTGACAGAATTTCAAAATGGTCACCTCTCCAAAAGTGATATACAGATTCAATGAAATCCCCATTAAAATACCATGATCATTCTTTACAGATATAGAAAAATAAGTCCTTAAATTCATTTGGAACAACAAAAATCCCAGAATAGCAGCAGTTATTATCAATATGAATCATGTAGGAAACATCACAATACCTAACTTTAAACTATACTACAGAGCCATACTAATACAAAGCTCATGGTATTGGCACAAAAGCAGATACATAGACCAATGAAGCAGAAATGAAGATTTAGAAACAAACCCACACACTTACAGCCAATTGATTATCGACAAAGGGGTCAAAAACATACTGAAAAACGACAATCTCTTCAACAAATAGTGTTGGCTGGTTATCAACATGCAGAATAAAATGTACATAAATCCCATGTTTTCACCCTGAACAAGAGTCAATTCAAGGTATATCAAAGACCTGCAAATAAGACCCAAGAACTTGCAGTTACTTGAAGAGGGCATAAGACCAACACTCCAACATATCAGCATGGGTAAAAATTTCCTCAACAAGACCCCACAGGCACAAGTAATTAAAATGAAGGCAATAATTAAAAGCAAACAACAAAAATGCTGACAAGGATGTAGAGAAGGAGAACTCTGATACACTGTTGGTGGGGTTGCAAATTAGTGCAATTACCTAGAAAAACCACGTGGAGGATTCTCAGAATGGAAATTAACCTATCATATGACCCAGCAATATCACTCCTGGATATCTACTGAAAAGAATTGAAACCAGTTGACCATAGTAATGTATGTTTATAGCATGAAGGCTCCTCAAATACTTAAAAACAAAACTACCATATGGTCCAGTAATCCTACTTTGGAGTATATATACAAAGGAAATGAAATCAGTATATCAAAAAGATATCTATACTCCCATGTTCATTGTTGTATTATGCCCTATAGCTAAGATATGGAATCATCTAAAATGCCTATAAATGGATTAAAAGACTAAGAAACTACTGTGTATATACAAAATGGAATGTTAATGACTCATAATAAAAGATGGAGATTCTATCATTTGTGAAAAACAAAAATTTCTGGAGGATATTACATTTAGTGAAATAAGCCAGGAATAGGAAAAAAATTTGCATGATCACATTTACATGTGGAATCTATTAAAGTTGATCCTATGGAAATAGGGCAGATTTGTAGTAGCCAAGGACTGCAGTGGTTATTGGGGGGAGCTGTTCAGAGGATATTAATAACAGGATACAAAATGTCAGTTATATGGGAGGGATAGGTTTAGGATAACTTTTTTAAAATAATGGTATTGGGCTATTTTTTGTTGTTGTTGTTGAAGACATACCTGTTTAATTCATGTCATCTCTGTTTTTTATACTCTTTTACAAGGTGTATTGTACAGGAATTTTTACAGTCTTGTTTTTTCCTAAAGTTGAATGAGTACATCTTTAACTAGAAAAGCTATTTCCCATAGTATTTGCTGGGATTAAGAGAACAGCAAAAGTTACAGAATACAATATGTATATAAAAATTCTTTTAGTACGAAAACAGTGCTAAAGGTTAACATGGAAAGGAAACTCTATTCATTAGATTAAATCTTCACTAATTGCTTGAATCCTTGTCAGACAGCTGCTTCTCCAGGGGGAGCACTGCAGGGGGGGCGTACAGCAGTTTTCCTGAGAACCACCAAGACCCAGGCTGGGATGAGCTGGCACTTCAGGTGTGAGACAACCGAAGCCACTTTCCAGAGCAGGATGCTGGACTAGTCACACCCCCACCTTACAAGTCTCAATTTCCTCAACTGTAAAATTGGGGAGGGACAAATAAAGGAATCTGCACAGGTCCCTTGCAGCTCCCACACATGCTACCTAGGTCAGCTGAAGCCTGGGGGAGTAGCCTGGTTTGTGTTGGCCAACAACCAAGAGTCCTCTCAGAGAGCACACAGACAGACACTGCACAGTGTCTATTTTGGACAGTAAGTCCAGCCCCATCGCCTCCCTCCCCTTCACCCCAGGCACCCTCTTCCAGCCACAGCAAATGCACACTGCGCTCTCTGGCCCCTGAGCTTTTACCCATGCTGGGTCCTCTGCCCAGAATTCTTCTTTCCACCCCTCCATGCTCTGTTGCTATGTAGTCTTTGAATGTGAGGATCACTTGAGCCAAGGTCCCCTCCAGTGATCCTCTACCCCAAGTGAACCCTGAACTACTTTGAAAATAATTAACACCTGAGCCGGGTGAGGTGGTGCATGCCTGCAACATCATCCTAATAGCTGGCCTTGAGCTTGGCTCAGCCCGCTGAAATCTTGCAAGGCAATTGATTTCAAAAGAAGGGACACGTGGCATTTCCCACTTTGCATTATTATATTCTGGAAATTTGGGGTGCTTTGGGTTTTGCTTTCACATTAATTATAGAGAAAAAATTTCCTAGAGACACAGGATGGCTAAACCGATTGTGATTCATCAATGGTAACTGAAAAGAATAATGCTTCAGCTCGTCTCAGAGATATTCATTAACCCTCAACAAACATCAGGAATTGACCCTTACTAGCTTAGATACAAATCAAAGGAACTTAGGTCTACTATTTTTTATCTGTGAGTAAAGAAAGCTTTAAGACAGGTAGTTTCTCTCTCTGAAACACCTACCCTTGTCTTCACCACTTATTAACTACTTTCTAGCTGTCTGACAAGGTATTGGGCTATTATATAACAGTGAGATTCAAAATGGTACATTTATATATGCACACATCACTTAATGTGTTTCCTTCCAGATTTCACTATTCTCCACCATCCTCCTTCCCCATCCAGGTTAGTGAGAGTGGACTTGATACCTTGTTGTATAACATAACATTATTTGATCTATTTCCTACCTTAAGCCATCATTCTTTTCCACAATTCTACTTGTTTCTCTAACTTTTTATCTGAAGTTGTTTTTCTTTTCTATTTTCTCTCTAGCTTCCACATATGAGAGAAAACATCTGACCCTTGACTTTCTCAGACTGGTTGATCTCACTTAACATAATGTTCTTCCATTCCATCAATTTTCCTACAAATTACATAGTTTTATTATTCTTTGTGGTTGATAAAAACTTCACTGTGTTTATGTGCCTCATTTTCTTTATCCATTAATCTGTTGGCAGACACCTAGTGTGATAAAGATACCTGACTTTGAATGTGTTGATACTGTTAATAATATATTTTTCTTAAAAATGCTGATAAGACTAATGTATTCTCACTAAAATGATAACTATGTGAGATAATATATATATACATATATATTAATTAGCTAAGTTTTGTCATTTTACAATGTATATACAGCTTATGTCATGCTATACAAAATATATACATACAATATTATCTGTCCATTTATTTATTTATTTTTTTTA
>PVLC010015216.1:0-25000 GCA_004027655.1 Graphiurus murinus
CAGAATTTCCACGGCCACACTACCTGGCCTCTATCTTGTGGCCAGGGGTTCTGTTAAATCAAACTGTTGGTTGGCTTTCAGATTACCCTCGCCCCTTTTCTATACCTCCCTAAACATTTGAACTCACATTAAGAAGAACTGTCTGGAGCCGGGCGTGGTGGCGCACGCTTGTAATCCCAGCATTTGGGAGGCTGAGACCGGAGGATCCGGGTTCGCGGCCAGCCTCAGCTACCTAAGTGAGGCACTCCGCAACTTAGTGAGACCCGGTTTCAAAAATAAAGAATAAAAAATAGGGCTGGGGGTATAGCTCGGAGGTAGAATGCCTCTGAGTTCAATCCCCAGTACCGCAAAAAAAAAAAAAAAAAAAAAAAGAAGAACTGTCTGGGGCTGGGCATGGTGGCTCACGCCTCTAACACTAGTACTTGGGAGGCTGAGGTAGGAGGATTGCAGATTGGAGGCCAGCCTCAGCAACTTAGTGCGACCCTCTTTTAAAATAAAAAAAAAGGGCTGAGGATGTAGCTCAGAGGTAGAATGCTCCTGAATTATTGAATCCCCAGCACCAAGTAAATAAATAAATAAATAAATAAACTAATTTTTAAAAAAGAGGAAAAGAAGAAAAGCTGTCTGGGCTCCCACTCCCCAGACTTCTCCGCGTCCATTGTCCATTGCGGTGGCAGAGAACATGGTTATTGGAGGCAGAGTCCACGCCTTGTCCAGGACCCATAACCCCAGTCCAATCTTCCTTGCAGCATTGAAAAGCACAGAAAATAATTTTTGAGGCAGTAAATGAATGAAAGCCCTTTCGAAATGTAGGCGTTATGGCTTGGGGATGGGGCGCACCCCCGGAAAAGCTCATGTGTGTGGCGGTCACACAATATGCAGAGGTGACAGGATTGGCTCAGCGCTCTAATCTCATGGGGTCAATCTGCTGAGGGATTAATCATTTGAGTGGATTTCCTGGGTGGTAATTGTGGGCGGGCCGGGGGTGGCTGGAGCAGGGAGACGGCTAGGGGTGTGGCCTTGGGGACCATTTTTGTCCCTGGTTATTTCCCCTCCCCACCTCTCGACTCCAGTGGGGGGGTCTGAGCGGCTTTCTTCTGCCAACCCTGCCACCGTGGTGCTTCTGTTGGCGGTGGCCATCCGGGAATCCGAAACTGTGAGACCAAAAAACCTCCCCTCCTCTAAGCTGTTTGTGCTAGCTTTTTGGTTGCAGTGATAAAAATGCTAACTAAGATGATGGACTTGGCCATCCAGAGCCCAGCTCGAAGTGTGGACATGGCGGCATAGGCTGGCTGTGAGCCAGTCTGCAAAGTTCTAGAAACCGTCTCTGAACGTTGAGCCGACAATTTTTTTTTCTGCTTTTTTTTTTTGTCCAAGTTCTTCGGAGGAAACCTTAGGCCCTGCTAAGGCACTTCTCTTCTTTATATAACGGGGTCAGCAAACTCTCTGTAAAGGGCCAGATGGCAGCTAGTATAACTAGTCAACTCTCCCCTTCACAGGAAAGCAGCCGTGGCCGACACACACAGGAACGGCCACCCTGTTCCAATGAAACTACTTGTGGAGACCGACACTCAAATTTCCTATGGCTCTCACATGTCACAAAACATCGGTCTTCTTCCGCCGTAGTTTTCAACCTGTTAGAAATGTAAAATATATTCTTGGCTCACAGTCTTTCCAAAAGAGGCGGGGAGAGGTTTGGCTCCTGGTCCATCCTTGGCCGACCCCCGCATTAAAAACGGGCTTGACGCAGCGGAACCAGCGGCGACGGCACAGACTCGCCCGTTACAGGGCCAGTGCTCTCCCGTGGTGGCACGGGAATTAAATGAGCCATCTTCTAGAACTCGGCCCATTGCCTCCGCCTCTGTCCAGCCCTAAAGGACGTCTGTGTGACTTCCTTGCGGCTTCCCAGCAGCCTCTCCCTCCCCGGGTCCCCAGGCCCGGCTCTGCTCCTGCATCGCACGCATCCCCACGGCCCGGAGAGAGTTCAAGGCGAGAACACACCTGTGAGGACCAGCCGCGGAGAAGGAAAACCGAAGCCGGTAAAATGGCTTCCTTCTCCTGGTTCCTGAGAAAGAGCAAACTTTCTATGTGCTTCTCTTTAAAATGCAACAATGTAAAGGTCACAGAGCAGGAGATGAAACTCGGGGCTGTAATAAGGAAGGAGAAATAAAAAATAATGACAGAAATAAATTGTCATAAGAGGGGATACAGTTATGATTTATTGTGATATTCTACAAATTTGGAGGTGATTAAAAGCCACCTAAAATTCACATTAACAAGTCACATAAAAATGGAATTAAACTTGTGGGCATAATGTGGCAGGGTATAAAGAAAAATCATGACAGAAATAAATTGACAGAAGAATGATACTATTCAAGTTTTACTCTGTCGCGCTGCCCTGACAGGAGCCTAGTGTTTTAATTTTAGAGTTCGGATGAGTTTTTGGAGTTCATTAAAGGCCCACATTAAGAATCTCATAAAAGTGAGAAGAAATTAGTGACCATAATGCGGCAGAGGAAATAAAGAAACAATAATGACAGAAATAAATTGACAGAAGAATGATACACTTAATGTTTCACTCTGACACCCTCTATTAATGGGCCGTTGGAAAAGCTGGGACAAATGTCATTCATATTTTAGCCAAAGTATACCACTAATTAGGCCAGCTCTTGGCGCCGGAATTAGATTTGAGATCCCTCACCTTTAGAGTGGAATCATTTGAATTCGAAAGAAAAGAGCTGGTGACAGAAAAAAAAAACTTTCTGCTTGGGCTTTTCTAATGAGATAAAATTCCCCCTTCTCCCCATTTCGCAGCTATAATTGCTGATTATGTTGTTACACAGCCGAGGCCCTCCGTTCTCTCCTCCCCTCATTATGATCTAGTCTGGCATATCAGGAAGCTTCAAACGCAGGCTGGAGTGGTTTGAGTCTAATTTAGTGCTCATTTAGGCCGCAGGTACCACGCAAGGTAAACACTGCATTGTTATAATTAATTACCCCTTAGGCCTCGCCCGGCCAGCTCTGTTTCAGCTGACCCTTATAATAATAAGGCTGCCGGGCATATTGTATTTCTTTTGACAGATTAATTAGAAATTCAGCCGTGGAGGTACAAAGCAACTCGGTCATGAATATTTAAATGGCCTGACACAAAAAATCATGAAAGGGCTGCTGAACTACATGACGGACAGGGGGTATTAGGCAAGTGACTCTAATCAATAATCTCTTGATCTCTTACATATTAATACACTGCCTGCTGTTATTAAGCTCCGTAATAAGGAAGGGGAGAGAAAGTTAGTGTAGCTCCGCTGTAGGCCTCGCCGAGGCCCCCAGTGATTCCCGTAACTGACTGAGGAAATGCACAGAGGAGAGCGGCCTCAGCCTCTTCAATCTAATCCAATCGTAAGGAATGGCAGCTCAGAGCAGCACAGACTGGATAATTATTGGCGCTGACAAGGTGAGGGCGTTTGCAGGCAAATGAGCTCGGAAGCAGCCCCAGTTCCCAGACCACCCAGAGCAGGGCACGGGAACACCAGCCCTCGCTGCTGTTGGGCCGTGTCGGGCGGGAGCAGGGCCCACGGGGGACCCCGGCTCTGCAGAGGCCGGCGGGGCGGGGCGGGGCGGGCCGGGGGGCGCGCCTGCCTGTTGTCGGGGCGACTCTGACACCAAGTCGACGAGCCCGACTCGGGGTCCCTTTGCGCGGCGTTGGCAACACCAAGGCCACCGAGTGAATTAAGTAGCGGAGGCGGCTGAATATCATCTGAATGTATTACAGGAGGGGCGGCGGCGGCTTCAGCCCAAAGCGAGCTGGCGCTGTTGTCGTCCACCGCTCTGGGTGTCCCATGGCTGGGTCCACAGAGCCGGGGGGCACCCATGCCACTCCTGCAGAGTGCTCTGAAGAGCTATGGGAAGCCCTGGCCCCTTGTCCTGCTGGGGATTAGACTGCCTGCAGCACAAACCAAGCTGGAGCTAGCCCAGGGCACCCAGTTGGCCCCACAGCTCCGGCCCTTGGCGTCTAGGATGACATTGGTCCCTCGGGCCTCTGGACTGTGACCGGCGTGGGATGCACTGCAGCCCTTGTACCACAGGAAAACATAGTCTGCAATGGCGTCTTCGATCCTGAACCTTCTCTCTGGCTGCCTGGCTCTCCTGAAAAAGCCACACAGATCACCTGAGTGAGGCTCTGGGCGGCCCCTTGGCTGTGAGCCCCAGCCAGGGCCACAGGCCACCGCTGCACTGGGGGCCTCTCGGGACAGCGGCCACCTGGGGCTCCGGGGCTGGGTCTAGGCCATGGACGGGGCTGCTGGCCAGCTGGCTTCTCTCTAAAACTTTGAATTCTTTGGAATCCCCTGGGAGAGACATGGCCTTCCTTCTGCTGTGGGATGAGCAGGCTGTTTAATTCCCAGTTTGATCCCCTCTCTGACACCTCTGCTTTCCCAGGGACCAGGGAATGAGGCAGGTGCAGGGCCATGAGCCACGCCCCTGGCTGCAGAAATACACTCCACAGTGCAGAGCAAGGCTGCGCAGGGACATTCCCAGTTGTGATGGGACTCACAGAGCTGGCCCAGTGTCCAGGACCTGGGTGGGTAAGGCCCAGAATCTCCTCTGAGGCTCTGCCTGGCGCTGGGGACCCAGGCTTTCTGCAGGGCATAGGCTCAGAGAACAGGATCCTTTTAGACGCTGTGCATGCTGGGCCCCAAAGCAGTCCCTTTACCCAGAGGAGAACCACCTAACACAGGAGCTTTAAAGGGCCCAGGCCTGGCTTGGCCGCACTGCTTGGTCATGCCTGGCTTTGTTGTCCCTCTTCCTCCCATTCTGTCTTCTGTAAACTGGGGATAATCATCTTTAAAGATAGCAGATCTGGGGCTGGGAGGGAGAGGGGGGATGGGCAGCCTCAGAAAGGGGGGTACTCCGAGGGGCTCTGTGCCCTCCCAGCTACAGCCATCTCCTCCTGCTCCTAGGTCCTGAGCTGCTAGCCTGCTCCGGGCCTCTCTGCACGCATCCCTCCTGAGGACCGGGTCGCTGAAGTGGGCCTGTCCCTGCTGTCTCCCGGGGTCAATGTGGGTTTGCTGTTGGGTTGTTTTTTTTCTTTTCTTTTTCTTTAGGAGGGAGGCTATTGGGGATTGAATCCAGGTACATTCTACCTCTGAGGTATACCGGTAGCCCTTTTTGTTTATTTTGAAACAGACTCTCACTAAATTGCTGAGGCTGGCCTCAAACCTGTGTTCCTCCCATCTCAGCCTCCCAAGTACTAGGGTCTTCTGTTTTCTTAGCTCGCTGTCATCTGTAAGATCTTCATTCATTCCATGCATATTTCTGAACATCTGCTGGGCGCAGTTGCTGACAAAGACAACCCATTCTGCTTCTTGGAAGCAGAGAACAGTGCCCACCAAGGACCAGAGACAGCGGAGGCAGAGCCCACGTGAAGTTCCCTGCCAGGCCTGCTCAGCCCAGAGCCACCTCGGGCCACCTCTGTGTGTGACAGTAAAGTCTTGTTGGCACATCACATATTTTTCTTTACGTTCATTGCGGAACTCTTTCCTAAAGGGAAGAAACGGCCACCACCAGCTCAGGTCAGGCCGAGGGGCGGAGGGTTTGATGAAGAAGCTGATTTCTAAGCTTCTGCGAGGCCAAGAGCCAGGTTTGATAAAAGTTACTGACAAAGGCAGAACTGAGCAGTCTGAGAAAATGGCGGGATTTGGTTGCTGGTCCTGGGAAGCGGAGGCAGAGAAAAAAGAGGGAAGAGTGGAGGCTGAGAACACGCCGTGGAAGGCGGTTCTGAGCTGTGGGGAGAGCCAAGGCTTGTGTTTCAAGGAGCGGGGCTCTCGGTACCCAGTCCGGTGGCTTCCGTCCTGGTGAAGTCTACCGCCATTCTATGGGCCTAATTCACGAATGTTCCAGTCACCTATACGTCTCACTTGCTTACTTAATTTCTATGTCTGTGCTAACACATAGGAATTTTTTTTTTTCATGGTACTGGGGATCGAGCCCAGAGACATTCTATCTCTGAGCTACACCCCCAGCCCTACTCTATTCTTTATTTTGAAATAGGGTCTCACAAAGCTGCGGAGGACTTCAATGAGTAGCTGAGTGAGGCTGTCTCTGCCTCCTAAGTACTGGGATTACAAACGTGTGCCACCATACCTGGCATAGGAATGTTTTTTATGTCCATCAACATGGCACAGAAGTTAAGGCTGCAAAAGCAATGAATAGAATTCAGTGAAAGCGGAGATGACAGACCACGATGGTGCCATGAGCCCCCAGGAATTTGTGGGCACCTTGGGGAGGGCCCGTGACCTTCAAAGTGAACACCCATCCTGCAGCTGGGGAGAAGGAGCCCCGTGCTAGCCAGGATAACGGGAGCATCTTTCTCTGGCTGTGGTCCATCCTCCTGGGTCTTCGTGCTCAGTTGGCCCGCAGGCAGCAGGGAGCCCGCACTTTCTGCTGGGGAGGGGAGGGGATTCTGTGCTGTGTTCACAGAATCTCTGAACAGTGGTGGCTCCAGCTTTGAACTCTCTGAAGACACAGTGCACAGGAAGGCAAGAGAAACGCCCAAAGCCAGGCATGGTGGCGCACGCTTATAATCCCAGCATTTGGGAGGCTGAGACCGGAGGATCCGAGTTCGAGGCCAGCCTCAGCTACCTAGTGAGGCACTCCACAACTTAGGGAGACCTGGTTTCAAAATAAAGAATAAAAAATAGGGCTGGGGGTATAGCTCAGAGGTAGAATGCCCCTGAGTTCAATCCCCAGTACCGCAAAAAAAAAAAAAAAAAGAGAGAGAGAGAAACGCCCAGTACTAGTATGGCCGCAGGAGCCGCAGCATGACATCAACCCATCTCCGTGGTGGGATCATTAGAATCTGCCACCCAAGTTTGCCAAGGACCAGATGATACAATCCTGTGACTAAGCACTGCTGCTTGCATGCTTGACTGTGCTTCTGGTGATGCCCCACACCGTCTCCTGAGGCTACCTTGCTGCTCTCTGTAACCCTCCGAAGCCGTGTACTCCAGGCGACTTCATTGGTCTTAGCTGGCTTTGTGTCCAAGTCCACCTCAGTCTGCTCCCTGTCTAGTGGTCCACAGGGGCCCACACCTCCTCAGCATCCCTGTCCCCTCCTGCTGGTGGCCTGTGCCCCACACCCGTGGCTTAGCAAAGACCCAGGTGTTCAGCACTGCTCGAGGGCCACACACAGTGGGGCTGGGTGTTACCTTGGGCAGTCTCCAGGGAAAGGCCTGCCTCTGTGGCTGCAGCCAGGGACTCAGAACAGTCCCACTCTGGGCTGGGGCTCAAAAGGGGAGTCGATAATGAAGAATCGAGAGAAGCAATCTGGGGGCGACTGCCAAATTAAAAACTCAAGCGCAAAACTTGTAAGTGTCCCACCACTCGTGATAATAACCGTAATAACGGTCATGATGACAGTGATGGTGTGTACGCTCAAAAGTTTGGTTTAGCAGAACCTTAGGACACGGGGCGGCTCTGGGAACAGATCCCCCTCCCCTTTCTTTATTGCCAGATCATAATGAAATGCAAGCCAAGAAGCAAATTCATTGCAAATTGTATAAAAGATTTGAGGCCAAAATGAAGCTGTTAAAAACCACATCTGTAAAAATGGTGTAATTATTATGGGTGGGTAAAAATCTGGCAAGAATTATTTTCTTAAATAAGGCGTAAAGGGGAACAGATGTGCTGTAACTGACACTTTTTTTTTTTCTCTTCAATTTCACGAATTCTGTGAAAAGAGAGAAATTGTTCTGATTTATCAGATTATCCTACTTATTACAGCGCGTCAGGACTACAGAAAATCCTGCGGTCTTATTTTAGTCCCTTGTAAAGGAAGATGGTCCGGAGGAGCTGGGTAAACGTGGTTTCCAGGAAAGCAGGCTGTGCAGGGCACGGAGGGGCAAGTTGTTTGCGGAACCGGAGAGATGCTAGGAAGGTAAGGTCTGCAGAAGCATCGGTGATGGGGCGGGAGGTGACAATGACATCTACGCAGAGAGCCACACACACAAAGGGCGACGGAATGAGAAAAATGGCCAAAGACAAAGACAGTCAGTTCAAGTCTGGAAATAATTACGGCGGAGTGAAGACAACTGAATTCCATATTACCTTGGTCCATGTCTGCAAAGGCAGTTGGGGGAGGCCGTGGGGCTGGGTTTACTTTTTGGAGCTTAGCAACATAAATTTGTTGTCACTGATCTATTAAATACAATAGACACATGCTGGCAAGGAGGGTCCAGGCCAGGCCTGGAACTTATTAAGGGACAGCCTATGAAATAATCGCCTAAATGGGCCCACTGCACAATTTTAATATCCCATGACAACACTCAATTGTCAAATTCAGCTAGAGTGTCCAGGATGCTACAAAAATTAAGCCAGAAATTCCTAGATTTATTCTAGTTTTTTTTCTTTCTTTCGTTCTTTCTTCCCCCTCAAGTTGGGAACAGGAAATGCCAGTAAGCTGTGAGAATCTAAGAAATAAGAAACTGGGAGGAATAAAGGATGGCCTAGCATTTTATGAGATTTCTGCCATTAAATCTAAAATGAATGTCTTTCACCTACCCTCGATAAAGAGGCAATGTGGGATTTTAATTGGACTTTTGGCTTTTCTTCATTTGATTTAAACCAAGGTAGAATTTCAAACAATAACACTGGAACACCTGGTTAACACGTTAGATGATACGCACTGTTGTAAATTGTGGTTTTAATAGTTGCTCCCTCGGGAATTTAAAAGGGTCTCATTGTTCTGTTTGGCAGATATTAAATAAAAAAAAAAAATCAAGACCTATGGGGGATTTAAGACCCACGCACATGACTCCAATGTGACTCAGCTCATGAAATTGGAATCACTGGACCTCGCTTGTGGCCAGTTCGTACTGGACATTCCTGACCTACCTGGTGTTGGACTGTGGAGTCCCTCATAGTCATTGTTCTGGTCAAGTTTGCAGAAATCTGTTAACTCCATATTTCTAAGAAAACAGGAATATTTTTCTGTCTGGGCATGGAGGTAAGGCTCTGTCCAGGTGCCTCTGTGTGTGTGTGTGTGTGTGTGTGTGTGTGTGTGTGTGTGTGTGTGCATGTGATTGTGTGCATGTGATGTGTGTGTGTGTGCTGTGTGTGTGTTCATGCACGCTGACATTTACACACTCCCCAATATGTATTAATGCTTCGGCTGAGCAATAACTTTCCGTTTTGAAAACCAAACTTGCCTCCCCCAGGCTGGCCCGGTCTACCCTGGTGACTTGCTGGTTTTCTTTTCCACCAACTCCTTCCCTCATCAGCAGGGGGCCAGCCCTGCCAGGAAGCCAGAGGGGGTTACCCCATATTTTAAAGTGACAGTTTTCAAAATGCCTGCCTGACTTTTGCCCTTCCCTTCCAGCTGTGGCCCCACCCTGCCCCTGCCTCCTGACCCTCGGGGGCACATATTTAAAACAAAGACCTCCGTCTTACTGCTCCCCCTGATGGGAGACATGAACTTGGTGGAAATTGCCCGCAGAGGTGTCCCCTGCAGGGCCGGCTCTCCACTTCCCCCTACCAGCTCCATCACTGGCCATGCTGGAGACCAGCCTGGAGGCAGACCAAGGGCCACCCTGAACCACTCCTGAGCTGGCCTCCTGCTGCCCACGGGATAGGGATAGAGGAGGAGGAGGACTGACCAGAGGAAGGGACGTTAGGAGGAGGGTGTGGGGAGTCCCCGCTGTTGGACCTCTTCTTGTAGAACGAACAAACAAGAGCCCTGAGACGCCAGGGCACCCCCGTGTGTGCCTCTGTGTGCCCTGGCTGTGGACCGAGGCCATTCCTGCCACCTGGTCCCTGCAGGCATCGAGGCCCCGGCCAGGCTCTGGCTTCTGGAAACTTCTCTGAACTCTCCTACGCATCCTAGGAAAAAGTCCCGGTAAAAAGTGAATGCAGTCCTACTAAGAAGGGGTATCCAGATGCCAGCACCTCTGCTGAGCCATGAAAGAGCGGGCAGAGATTCCATCTGGTCCTCATTGCAGCTACTGGCGGATTTTATGCCCTCACACCACACCGAGGCATGGCATGTGATAGGCACAGTACCCTGCACACAGTAGGTGCTCCTCACAGTGTGTACTTAGCCGTCACCGCCAGGGGTGCACATGCCTCACACATGTGCCCCGCACACAGTAGGTGGGAGTCCTCATGCACAGTAGGTATTGTGCCTACCATGTTAGGCACTGTGCCCACCATGTTAGGCACCGTGCCCTGCACACAGTAGGTGCCATTTCTCATATATGGTGTGTTTTTGTTCCTTACACACAGTAGGTATGGTCCCTCACACATGGCAGGTACAGTACCCACACACACAGTAGGTGCTGTTCCTCACGCACTGTAAGTGGTATGCTTCCCACACAGCAGGCATGATGCCCTGCACACAGTGGGTATTGTGCTTCGCACACGGCAGGCACAGTACCCTGCACACAGTGGGTGCCCATCCCTCACACACAGCAGGCATGGTGTCTTGCACGCAGTAGGTTCCTGCGGCCTCACAGGCGTCCACGCCCGCCGTTTGCTGAACGACGAATCTCAGAGTGAGCAGCCCGCTCCCCATCCATCCAGCCCTGTGTTTGTCACGTCTTTCTGCTTCACAGGAGAACATGACGGGTGAGCTTGCAGGGAAGGTCAGCGGATTCTGTCACATCCTGCTGAGACAGAAAGTTCGGCATGAAAGAGCAAGGCAGTCAGACTCGAAGGGCGACTGGTCGCGTGAGGAGTGTGTCAGGGCCGACCCTGCTCACAGGCCCTAATTGTGGCTGAACCGGTCGCCAGCGTGAACGTGACTTCCTTAACCGCAGCGGGGAGGGCCCGCACACCTGGGTGGCCTCCCTTTGCATTCTTCATGAGCTCGGGGGAGCTGCCTTGCTGCCACCGCATCGTTCCCCTGGGCTGTCACTTCAGGAGGGTGATGTCAGCTCCAAGCAGACGCCTGCCAGCCCTGGCCATTTCCACTGCTAAGGAGTTTAACCCACTTCAAAAAGACACATTTTGTGGTTGGAATCTCTGATTTCTCACTGTGCACTCTGAACCATAGATTCTGCTAGGAAGAAACAGTTTCAGTCATGAAGTGAGATGGACAAAATATTTCTATTTGCTTCGGGTCCGGCTCAGCCTAAACAAAGGCTCCACCATTCCTGAGCTGCGAGCCTCAGGTTGCTTATTGGGTCTCCCTGAGCCTCAGTTTCCTCCTCTGAAAATGGGCAGTAATGATGCTTTTCACAGGGCAGGGTGGTGGTGCAGGTGTTGTGTCTCGGCCAGCATGGGGGGGGGGGGGGGCTGAGCTCCTCCCAGCCTGACACCATGGATACAGACAGCAGAGAGGCCCAGGCTTGTAGCAAGGCCAGACAGACAGACCTCTGAGTCCCTGGGACCTGGATTTGCCCCTGAGTAGCCTCCAGGTGCCAGGAGCCTCTCCTTGCTGGCGCCTTAGTGGCCGGAGTCTTCCTGAGTCCGGCTCCCTAGCGGCATCAGCGACGCCAGCGGCCAGCAGTGTTCTTGGCGGAGGGTTTCCCAAGCCCACGTCTCATTGCTCTTCCCCACGAGGCTGAGCATCTGGTTGTTGGGGATGGTCCATCTGGGACACCGACAAACAGATGACGGCGGTTTCCACCCAGCTGTTGAGAGTGATGTTGGCTCAGGCGCTGGCCGCGGAGGTTGGGCCTCAGGACTCTTCCACATGAGACGGGCGGGGTGTTTGCGGCATGGAGCCAAGGCCTGGGGGAGCTGAGAACAGCCGGCAGCTCAGCCGGGGTAAACCTTAGTGGTGGAGGAGGCTGGGCGGGAAGGATGCTTTATCGTGGGAACCTTAAGCAGGGAACCAATGGAGGCTCGGGAGTGGAGTGCTTCCCCGAGGGCTGTGGGCTGGAAGAGCCCTGTGGCACCTCCTACAGGTTCCCACCTACCCCTGACGCCTTGGCTGGGCTGCAGCAACATGAGCTGCCAGTGATGGCCATGACCTTGTGCCCCCAGGGGAAACTAAGCACTTGTCCCTCCTAGTCGGGTGAGCAAGCCAGCTTGGAACCTGCCTTCTCTGGCCCGACGAGGAGGGCACTCAGGCTTTCCAAGAGAGCACATCCACAGAGCAGTGCTCAAGGCTCCTCTCGTCTCAGGAAGGAAGGGGCAGCTCTGTTCCCAGCGGTGTCCTCTGAAGCCCCCTGACAGTCCCCAGGGTATCGACTCAAGTTCCACAGAGAGCACTGCGAGTTGCAGGGGGAAGCAGCCAGGAAGACAAAGAACCGGAGAGTGTCTCAGGAAGACACCTTCACCCTCGAACTGGAGCATATCTTGCAGACCACGCAAGCACCCTGTGCTTTTCTGTGCCCAGCACTGACCTGGAGGGCATCGGACGCCCCTGAGCTTCTCTCTGTATTGCTCTGTGTGTGTGTGTGTGTGTGTGTGTGTGTGTGTGTACATGTGGTACTATGTGGATGTGTGCACAGATGTTTGCACGCATATTTGCACACATGTATGTGTATGTGGACATGTGTGCATGTGTGTGCACATTTAATGCATCACAGGGGTCCTGGACACACCCTGTGAGTGCCGTGCTCTGCTGCAGGCTGGGCTGACCATGGCCGAGCAATCACAAGTGTAGCTAGAACACTCTGGGCCACGCTGTCTCTATTCCTCCCTTGTTTATACGCATTGGCCTTTAGTAAAACATCAGCCACTTGACACCAGCCCTCAGATGGCTGGCGGGCACCTCCAGCTGACCTCTGACCCCGACTGCTCCCTGCCCACTGAAGCTGTCCTCCTCCCCACCCCAGGGCTCCTCTGTCTGCACATGGCCCTGTCTTCCTACCCTGCTGCGAGGGGCCTGGGCCAAGTCAGCTCTGCTGTCACCATCCCTATCTGTCACCAAGCACCTCCGGTGGGTCTCCTCCTTGCCCCCAGTCCCTCTTTACTCTGCAGCTGGGCCCCTGAACCGCTGGATTCTGATGTAAAACTACACACAATCTTCCTCCAATCATGGGTCTCCCGAGGGTCCTGGCCGCTGTCAGAGTTCAAGGTCTCATCAAGGGCCTTGACTCTGTGGGGCCCTCCCCAGCCACACCTGCAACCAGGGTCACCTCTGCTCCTAGGCTTTGCCCTGAGCTTCCCCGGCCCAGGAGGCTCTTCTAACGCCTTTGCAGGGCACGCCCCACAACTCGGGCAGTGCGGTCCTGCTCAGGTGACTCACTTGTCCCTGTGTGTAACTCACAGCACTGATGGACTCCAGGTAACGGAGCATCAGTCCACTTTCCATCCACCAGCAGTGTGGAGGCCCCATGCGGTCAGAGCATCATTCTGCTGCCACCAAGGGGACCAGGTGGCACCTGGCACAGTGTGGAGACTCACTCAATACATCAATAAGCGGTTACACGAGGGAACGAGCCATCCATGGTGGAGAAGGTAACCAGGTGTCTAAGTCAGCATTTTCACAGCTCTAGTCTGAAAGACTTAGCCACATAACTTAGAGGAGAGAAGATTTATTTGCTCGCAGCTTGGAAATGTTGAGACCGGGGACTGCGGAAGGCAGGGCTTGGAGGCGGCAGGAAGCAGAGAGAGAGGGAGAGCACAAGGCTGGGCTCCTCAGATCATGTGGTCCAGAAGCAAGAGAAGGAGCAGGGGAAGCAGGACCCACCTCCCCCAGACACACCCTACTGGCTCAGACCAGCACCCAGGTCACCCAGAGAGATCCAGTCCAATGGATTTACCGCTTGCTGGGATTGTAACTCTCGTGACTTGAGTATATCAACCCTGAGTTTTAATACATGAATCTTTAGGGGACATGGTCTAGCTAACTATGACACCAGGGTTGGCGGGGTTTGGCATCTTGCCCATCCTAGTTGCCATCAGTTCTTCTCCTGGGAAGCTAGCGCTCCCTACGACAATGCTGTGCCCAGTATGGGCCCAGAGGGGTGTAGCTTGTTTTTTCTGCTTGTGGTGTTCATCTTACAGGCCAGGAAGGCAGTTGGCTTCAGAAACCATTTTCCCCCTGCCCCAGATTCTCCTGGCTGCCCCTCTGACCTGCTGTTCAGACAGCTAAGAAAGTCACCTCAAGACCCAGGCGTGGTGGTGTACCCTTGTCAGCCCAGTACTTGGGAGGCTGAGACTGGAGGATCGCAGGTTGGCTGCCAGCCTCAGCTGCTTAGTGAGGCCCTCCGTAACTTAGTGAGACCCTGTTTCAAAATAAAGAATAAAAAATGGGGCTGGGGTTTTAGCTTGGAGGTAGAATGCCCCTGGGTTCTATCCCCAGTATTGCAAAAAAAAAAAAAAAAAAAAAGTCACCTCTGCCATGGACAGGGAAGCCCAGGAGACAGGGTTTTAATAGACTTATTTCTCACATCACATTGCAAACCTGTGTTTGACCAAGCATCATGCTCTTTTCTGGACCTCTCTGTAAGAGTTTCTGTCTCTTTCAACACCATGGTCACTATTGCCTCATCTGCCTTGATATATTTCTCTCTTTTCTCTTGTAGCAGAAAAGTTACTTTTCAGCCCGCAAGGCAAATCTGTGGCTTCTCCATCGCGGCAGAGCCTGCAGCTGAGGCGGCAGTTTGGCACAGCCTCTCTAGGCAGAGTGGAGTACTTCTGCCTGCTGGCTTCTAGACATGTCAGAAACCATGTTCGCACCATCCTTACCTCTGTGTGGCTTTTTGTTTGTTTCCTTCCTCTGTGGAGCTGGGAATTGAACCCAGGGGCATTCTACCTCCAAGCTATACCCACAACCCCTTTTACTTTTTAGTTTGAAACAGGACCTTGCTAAGTTGCTGTAGATTTCTCTAAGTTGCCGAGGCAGGTCTTGAACCTGCAAGTCTTGAGCCTCCCAAGTCCTGGGATTACAAGAGCGCACCACCGTGCCCAGCTATACGTTGGTTCAAACAGCCAGGGCAAACTGTTCATTCGACTGTGATCCAACAGGCACTCTGCAGAATGAGGCAGGCTGGGATGCCCTCCCTGGAGTTTTTCTTCTTCTCCTCCATACCCCTTTTCCTCCCTCCTTCTTTATCTCTTTTTCCCGTCTTCATAACCATCACTACTTTCTTTTTCTGTCTTTCCCTCCTTTTATCTCTTCCCTTTTCTCTATTATTTTTAATAATATCCTTATTTTCTTGTGGTGACTATGCCTGCCTTCTCACCCAAAACAGGAAAATGATGGGAATTCCAAAGGAAGGCAAGAGAATGGGCTCTTGAGGGGCCAAACACTCCGGGCCTGTGTAGACACCGACTCCAACAATAGCTCGGCCTCTCCTGCACGGGCAGCGGCCGGAGGACCAGGGAACCCTTGTCCTCCGTCTTCTCCCACCCAGCAGGATCCAGTCCTCCTATTCAGTGGGTGCAAAAGGAAGCCGGACACACCCGAATCGCGGTGCAGTGCGCGGGGATTTAATTAAGAATATACACATTCGAATTTCAGTGGGATTGCCTATTTAACGTTACTTTATTAAGCCCTCTACCAAACCCTTTTTTATGTATATCAGTTGATACACAATTAATCTGTTCTCTTGTGGAAAAAAAAAAAAAAGCAGCACCTGAGGTGAGCGGAAAGTGTCAGATGATAATAATTATAAGCAGCTGTTCACTTGGAGCACCTCTGGCCTACATGGGGGACGCTGTGAGGTACCACTCCGCGCAACAGCCCGCCTCATTAGACTCGACCTTCCCAGCTGGGGATTTCATTTGTGTTTTTTTAATGGGTTTGTATACCGCAAATCACAACACCTTATGAAGACCGAGTCTTTGTAGCTACAACAAAAGAGAGCAGGCGCGTTTACAAAAAAAGCCGCAGCTCCCGCCGACTGGCAGGGTACCCGCCGGAGAGCGGGGAACTTTTCAGCCACTGGCTGGGGCGAGGCGTGCCACCCCGAGGTCTCCGCTGAGATAAATGCCTTGCTTGGGCTTTGAAGCGCCTCTGCGCCACGCAGCCACCAGCAGTGCCCAAGTGATTGCCTGGTCCTGACTGCGCCGATGACAGCCCGCTCGCCGCCATGTCCCCCAAACCTGCCACCTCGGCAGCCCGACTCCCAGCCACAGCAGACCCCACACGAGGGGTCTTCCCGTGGACCTCCAGGACCAGCTAGTAGTGGCCGCAGATGGCATCCTAGATGGAGGGGTGGTGGTGGCAAGGTGGGGGTGGGGGCAGCTTTGGAATACCATCTCTGGTTTTCTCTTTCCTTCCCGTTTATGTTTGTAATAAACTCACTCTCATACAATTAGCCTCAATTGTTTTTATATCTTCAGAGGTAATAATACAGGCAGCCTGGGGAATACAGTAGTAATCCGTATACCTGTGTTCATTTACCCAGATCACTATGGTTACAGCCAGGGCAAACTGTTTACCGTGAGGATCCAAGAGTCTCTTTCCAGCTGCTAATGACCTCCCTGCTCCTCCAATAACATCAACAAACGGGGAGGCTGCCCACGCCATTAAAGCCAATTGCCTCTCAAGTTACTGAGGGACTTGAGCGTTTCCTCATTTATTTTCTCTCATCTGATGTAACTCACATGCCACTTTCTTGTCTTTAAAGAAGGGGAAAAACTGTGGATTATTGATTTGCTTCTGAACAGAAGACCAACCTAAAAGCCCCGATGAATTGTCACTCATTATTGAAATTACTGAACACTAATTAAACTGGCAGCTCAAATCCCAGCAGGCCACACTCATCTGAAGCTGAAATTCAGACACTTGGGCAGTGGAAGAGAGAGAGAGAGAGAGAGCGTTAGCAACCACCGGGATTGTAATAAGCTTTGCATTAATTTTGGCTTCTTAAAGGCACATGGCCCAGTTTGCAAGTGGCGCAGAAGACCGCCACCCAGGCTAAGGTGGAGGGGCTGGCGGGGCCCCTTCCTGGCTCTGTGTGGGGACTGGTGAATCCCATCCGTGGAGAATTTCAAGGTAAGACTCGGCCCTGGAGCCTGGCGCAGTGGTGCACACCTGTCATCTCAGCCCTCTGGAGGCTGAGGCACGAGGATCATGCGTCTGGGAGGTCAAGACCAGCCTGGGCAACATAGTAAGACTTATCTGAAAACAATAATAATGGAATAAAAGACAGCCCTGTCTCCTAGTGAGGGCAGAGCATGCAGCTGGAGACACCTACAGTGAGATCCTGCTGGAGTGGCGGGGCACCTCAAGGAGAAGGAGAGGTCTAGCTGGCTCTAGGAGGCCTGGCTGACCAGATGGCCTCCCAGGGAGGAAACTGAGTCAGGCCAGCCAGAAGCGATGGTATAGACTTCCCTGGAAGTGGAAAAGTAGCATTTCAGTTCCTTGGGTCTAATTCACTCTCTGGAGTATGCTGTGGTCTATTTTCGTGGCTGCACGCCCTCCCCATCAATCACGCGGGAGCAGGGGTAACATAATCTACCTCCTCCGGTCCCACCTCCATACAGCCCCACATGTGCTTGGCTTCAAAGGGGGAGGGTTCTGGGGAAGGGTCTGGTTCAAGGCGGGACTTGAGAGGTGGTGTCATGAAGTCACAGGTAAAGCAGAGTGATCCCGGCTCAAGAAAGCCCTTCCCCTGTGTGGAGCCGAGGCAAACGGAGGAAGGGGTAAAGGTGGGAGTTCCTGGCCAGCCATATTCAGACAGTCAGGCGAAGCTACTCTCTGGGCTACAGCTTTCTTTTATTTTTTCCTTTTTTAAAAAAAATCTCTCTTCAAGGGAGGAAATTTATAAAGTCCAGCTTTATTTGGAAGGACCAAAATTTTAAAACAACTCAACTGCCTATCCACAGGTCAAAGGACAAACGAGGACACATCTATGAGGTGGAATATTACCCAGCAATGAAAAGGAGCACTCCATTGATATGCCAGCAGAACAGCCCTTCCAACATGGAGCATGTTCCAATGTATGGAGCTCCATACATTGTCATATGAAGCGACCTCCTCAGATTGCTGTCTCTCAAAGTTCATGAAAGAATGTACAGTTTTGAAAGTATCAAGAAGATGGATACACAGGAAGGTCATGCTGGGAGGGGGATGTGGGGCTGGGGATGGTGCTGGGACCTTGTTACCCACAAGGTGACATCCGCAGCCAAACACCCTCTGACTAGCCTATTGCTGGAATTTGGGGGGTTTTGTCAGAAGTGGGTGAGAGTTGCAGTTCTGGTCCTGATGTAGAGCTGGGGCAGGGGGTGCACATGGGTAGTTGTTGTGTCGTGATGAGAGGGCAGCAGAGCACTGTGGGCCACGGTCACTCGGGAGCCCACCTGGGTACTGCGAGATTGTTCAGGAGCAGCTCTCCCAGGGAAAGACCCGCGGGCTCTGCGGTGCTCCCCTTTCTGGGTGCAGTGCTCCACACAGTGGCCAGCTCTGCAAACCCTCTGTCCAGCAGCACCACCTGCCGCGGGAGCACCGCCACCCCTCCAGTGGGAGCACCGCCACCCCTCCAGTGGGAGCACCGCCACCCTTCCAGTGGGAGCACCGCCACCCCTCCAGTGGGAGCAGGGCCCTGGCCATGCTGGCCTTTCTCTCCTACCAGGCGGGCAGTTCAGCACACAGCACTCAGGTGGTGGGAAGCTTGGCTATTCCAGGATCCAGAGTACAATTGCAGGGTTGTAGGCAGGGGCCAGGGCGTCCGTGGGCCGGCGGCCTGACCTTGGGGACCTTAGTTACTTACACCCTCTACTCCCCCTGCCCTGGTCTCTCCTTCTGATCGTGCCATGACCCTGAAGATGCAGTGAAGTCACCCACATGAAGTTTTCTCGCTCAGCAGCCAGGCGGGGCTCACACTGTGCCACGTGATGAGAGGGTGGCTCTGGCGTCTCCGTGGGGCCACACACACTCCACCAGTGAGCGGTGGGACCTGTGTCTTCTCACAGCTTGGCCAGCTCCTCCTCCCAGCAACCTGCTGCATTCCTTGCTTGCTAGGAATGTGACGAGGACCAGGACAGGACTCTCTGTCAAGGCATGGCCAACTCCGAGCCCTGTCTTTCCAGGTTCACCAGACAAATGTCGTCATTGGGTCCTTCTCCATCACTGAGGGGCTGGCAAGACTGCGTCCTCTTGGTTTTAGTGAGGATGACAGGCCCCATCTGCTGAGCCACACCAGGGCCCGAAGAGCCGCATTCTGAGTGGTATGCATCACGCACACACACCAGACACACACAGGCTCATACACACACAGGCTGATACACACATACATTCCAACACATATACACATGTACACACACAGGTCCAAACATACAGACATACACATTTACACACACACACACACACACACATGTCTGAACACACAGACATACACATGTACACACACACAGGCTGATACACACACATGTCTGAACGCACAGACATACACATGTACACACACACAGGCTGATACACACACATGTCTGAACACATAGTCAGGCATACACATGTAGATACATACACGTACACACACACAGGCACACACATATCCAGTCCAAACACACAGTCAGACATACACATGTACACTCACAGGCAGACACACATCCAAACACAAAATCAGACATACACATGTACACACACACACACACACACACACACATGACTCAGACTCTTTTAACCCTAGACATAGGTGCTGGAGGTATGATTTTGCAGACATAAGCCACAAGGAAGTAAAGATACTTGTCGAAGGTCACACAGCCAAAAATTAGGGAAACAAAAATAAACAGCATAAGAGAGAAGATCACAGGGAAAATAAAAATTGAAAAACAAAATGGGGCCAAGTGAATGCAGGTCCATGGATGCGTTGATATGTCGATATCTTTCATGGTCCCTGGAGCCAGCTCATCAAGATCTGTGTTTCCCAGGGGCCAGAGAATCAGGGCGTAAGGTCAGTTACGAGATCTGCCTTGACCATGTGCAGTGAAGCTGGTTGTTGGAGGGCAGGGCAGGGCTGCGGCAGGGCCCTGTCAGGAGCCCCCACCCCATGCTGAGTACCAAGCTGATTACGCTTGGTAGGGCAGTCTGGACTCAGAGGTATCTCAAAGCTAAAGAATGCACAAGAAAGAGGAGACTGTTAAACTCTACGCAAGGTTACTTTTCTTCTTTTACAGGAACAATTATGTCTTTGAAGTCAGCTATTTTATCTTCACACCCATTACTAGATCCAGGTGACTTGTGTTTTACGGGCATATTCTGCGGAGCGTATTCCAAAGGGCGACACGTCTTTACTTGTTCCCTCTATTTGCTCAAAACTTGACCTCTCCTTTCTTTACTGGATGCAGAACGATAACTTTTATTTCTAATAGTTGAATGGCAAATCTTAATATTTAGATATATGTATTATAGCAAAGCCTAAACTTGATGGAGAAAATCCTGAACACATCTTTATTTCACCCCAAATCTTCTCCCAACTCCTACATTACTTGTTATGAGTTTATTGATATAGATTGCCTTTGTGGACTCTGGCTGATGTAACAAAATACTGCAGTCTCTTGAGGCAGATCGTCAAGCCTTTCTTTTTCCACCCCTGAAGGCTAGAGGTTCCAGATTAAGGCCAGGCAGGGCTGGTGCCTGTGGAGGTCTTACTTCCTGGTGGTGACGGCTGCCATCTTGGAGGTCCTCACAGGCTTTTCGCCCAGAGTAATGCCTGTGGAGGGAGAGACAGCACTCTAGTGTCTATTCTTACACTAATTCTATTGGGTCAGGGCCCCACCCTTATGACCCCGCTTAATGACTTCTCCAACCACCCTATCTCCACTGTACTCACAGTGCTGGCTAGGACTTCAACGGAGCAAGATAGAGAGGATACAAATATTTAGTCCGTAATGTATACCTAGATGTCAGCACTTTTGTTCTTGTTTCATTATCGTTATTCTACTTTAATGATAGTTTTTTTAATTTCCAAAAATGTTTTTTTTTGTTTGCCTTTCATTCCTGATTTTCAGTATTTTTTTTTCTTGTTGAAATGTATCCCTAAATATTTTCTTTCTTTCTTACTTTCTGATTCCTTGTCCGTTTGAAAATATTCAACCTCATTCTTTGATGGTGACTTGGGTGGATGTAGAATCCTAGGTTCGCACCTGATGTCGTGCTCTGAGCCCGGGTCCTGCTGAGGCTGATGAACAGTCTGCCATTGATACGATTGTGCGGGCCGCCTCTTTTCCCTCGGGCGGACTCTACTTCCTCTTCACATTGGACATCTATAGTTGTATTGTGCTATGTCCAGGTGCTGGTTCTGTTTTTGATGATCCTACTTGATGCTTGATTAGATTTCAAATCTGGCTCATTCCATACTTAGGTTCTGGAAAATGCCCAGTGCGCCTCGGTTCCAATGTTGCCTGGACATCATGTTGTCTGTTTTAATCATCAGCCTCCCCCAGGATGGGCGCTGGATCTTCTTGATCTACCCTCCTCCTTCCTTCCCCTTTGCTTTTCTCCATACTTTTTGTGTCTTGATTCTGCTGCAGTCCAGGTCACTTTCTTGATTCTCTCTTTTACTTAATTATTTTTATTATTATTTCATTATTTAGTAACCCACGGAGCTTTCCCATTACTCTACTTTCTATTTCCACACTCTAGTTTGTCACCTCTTTCGTAATTAGGTTTCATTGTGGAGCTGCCTAGTCTTTCATCACAACTTCTTGTTATTGTTCTGTGTATACTACTCTAATTCTGGTCTCTTGGAGGCTTTAACAACTACTTTGAGGTCATTTTGGATTGCTCTATTGTCTCCTGACTGTTCAGTTCATTGACTTTACTCACGACACTGATTGTACAGGAGTGTGATTATGGTTTTGGAAGCCATCTTCCCGAGATGGTTTTCTTCCAATCCCTGAGCCGAGGTGACATCCCTGGTATTGAATTTGGTTCCTCTGTTGCCCACCTCATGTCCCTGGGGTGGACCTGACAGCCCCACCCTCAGATCTGACTGCTGTGTTGCTTTGATTCCGGGATCCTACAGGAAACACCTGCACAGACTCCTGCCCTTTCCAACCCATGAGGCAGCCAGAGAGCTTGAGGGGATTAACCCCCAATGGAGCGAATCCTGACCAGTAAGGAGTGAGGTCCAGTGGATAAATGCTATCTTCGTTTTCACAAGCAACCAACTCAAAGGCCTGCTCTCTCTGCCCCTTCTCCTCCTGTGTATAATGGGGACCAGAGCGATGACATGCCATTGGGTGAGCTTGCAGGGGAAGGAACCTGAACTCCACCAGCGGCTTCCCACTCCTGGTCAGCGGATCACCTGGGAAGGGTAAGGCAAGGGGCATGGCCAGGTGTGGCCACCTGCTCCATGTTCAGCCTTCCCTCCGGCTCTGACTTGGGAAGTTTACCTGCAGGGCCTGAGGGCCTGGCCTCCTGTTCATGTTCATACCTGCACTAAGGCACGCGGTGGGAGAATGTGTCCCCCTGACAGCCTCTGAGGAGATCAGTTTCCACGAGGCAGGACATCCTGCAGACTCTCTGCAGGGCGAGGAACCCTGGCTTCGCCCCACTCGTGTCCGCTCCAGGGACACTCAGCTCAGACGCCATGGTTTGTGACTTCTCTCCCTACACCCATCACCCTTTGGCCCGAGGGCCCCCTGGAAGGCACACATCCTGGAGAGTTTTCCTATGTTAGAGTTTGGTTATATTCCCAGCATCCTGGCAAGGGCAGCAAAGCCAGACAGACAAACCCTGCATATGCTTGCTCCTTCAGTGGAAGCCCCATTCCCTCTCTCAACCAAACAGACCCAAACTCTATGTCCAGAGGTGAAACGCTGTCCAATCTTGTGGGCCCTTCTCACGGAGATTCTCCAGTCTAGTTGGAAAACAGAGCTCCCGGTTATAGAAGGAGAATGGCATGGCTCATTTGCATTGGAGACAAATGTGTGTGGCCTCCTCTGACTTCTTTGGCTGCTGGAGAAACGTCCCAGTGCCTGGTGGCTCACAGCTGCACTGGCCTGGGAGGTGCTTAGGGATGGTAGTCCCAAGCTGCTTTCTGAGGATCTCAAGGTGCTTAAAGGAATCGGAAGGTCTGTCTGTCTTCTTCTTAAATGGGAGAAGGTTGTAGGGCAGGCTGTGCTGCTAAATAACCAAAGACGGACACAAAATTGGCCCAGAAGGAAGATTCTTAAAGGTGGAATTTAAGAATGAAGAAGAAATGCAGCTCTAGTGGCTGTGGCATTGCCACGGGGCCCAGAAGCCTTATTCAAGCTTAGGAGGGAGACTGAAGACTTTAGCATAATCCCCAAGTCTGCACAGACCCCCAGCCCGCTCAGCTCCTGGAGAAGCCCTGGGCCAGGGCACCTAGGTCGCTGAGCAGTCGTAGGCCGCAGAGGAGAGATGCTGAGCTGTGACCAGGCCCCCCCCCCCCCGCCCTGTGCTGGTCTGGTGACCTGGACTGCAGGCTGCACCCTCCTCTGACTAGGACTTGGTGGAAGGCTCTGGGGGACAGCCAGCTTTCTCTCGCCTGGGTGACACAGCGGTCACCATGTAGATCTCTCTCTCTCTCTCTCTCTCTCTCTCTCTCTCTCTCTGACCAGCATGGGGTGGGGTGTGTGAGAAGCCAGGCCCCAGCACCGGAGCCCGTGTCCTCCGAAGGGCATCTCCATTTTGCAGAGTCCTCAATGGATGTCTGCTCTTTAATGCCAGAGCAGGAGGTCATCATCTTGCAAGACAGCAAGTGAAGGAAAAAAAAACCTTCTTGGTAGAAATCCGCAGGCCTTTCTGGGGAGAAAGAGGGGAAATCAAAGATTCCTTCAGCTCCCAAGAGACGTGAAGATTATAAAAAGCAGCACTAGAATTTCCCCAGCGCTCTTTAGTGAGGGGGACTCACAGATGGCGGCGGAAACGGCCAGAGTGGGGTCAGATGCCAGGCTCCCCTTGTTGCTTTTGAAGGACCCAAGGTGGGGGACGCTTCTCCAGGTGCCCAGCACCCCCAGCACAGGGCGCTCCAGACTTCTGTGGGAGGGACAGAAGGAGAACATGGGTGGGCTGTCTGAAGCCCAAGACAGAATCAGAACAAGCAGCCGTTAGCAAGCCCAGGCGAGGGCTGCCCTTGGCGCCTGCCTCGTGCACGGCGGAGGCAGGAAGAGTATCGACCTGTCTGGAAGCCTCCTGGCCAGGCACGCGTGGCCCCCGGCCTCTCCTCCTCACTAGCACCTCCGCTTCCAGGAGAAGCCATGGCCGGCTGGCAGCAGCCCTGCCCAGCGAAGGGTCGTGCGCCCCCGCCCCCATCAGGGCTGTGTGGGTGCCCAGCGGGTCACTGAGCCGCCCGTGATTTGTCACCCTTGGGCCAGCTTCTAGCAAATTCCAACTTCTGCTTTAACCTATAGGTGTTCTCACCCCGGTCTTCATTAGTCGGGGCAAAATTCTGAATTCGAAAGAGAATCGTGACTTTTCCCACAAGGACACGAAAGCACAGATGCGACCTCCCTCAGCAGTGTCCTCTGTTCATGCTTAAGCAATTAGGACTGAGGATCTGAACTTGAGCGCTGGGGTTCCTGAGCGAATGGGGCCTTTGAGGGAACCTCGGCTGCTTGGAACCCAGGGGCGTGTGCGGCAGGTTCCTCTTCCCAGGGAGCTTCTCTGCTCTGCCCACCTCCTTCTGGAAGATGGCCGCTGGGGTCTCACAGAAGCCCTGAGGTCACAAGAAGAGGCCATCCAGAGCCGCACAGGGCACCAGAAACTTCAGGGGAAAGATTCAAAGCAGGACCCGGGAGCTCTGTCCTTCTGTCTTGAACTCCTGCCGCGTGCCCTGGGCAGGACGGTGTCTGCATCCTCAGGGCTCCAGGCCTGAGCGCTTCTGTGAGTGAATCCAGAAGGCGGAACCAGGGTGGACTCTTCCTGCAGGTCAGGCTTCAGTCTGGCCAGGGCAGAGCCAGGAAACAGCGAGATCACAACCAGGACCAACAGTGTCCAATAAAAGGCTGCTATGAAACACTGATATCATTCATATCTTTTTTTTTTTTTAGTAGCTACTGTGCAAAAATATAAAAGAAACAAGTGAAATTCATTGTATTATTTTAGTGATGTCAAGGTAGACTAATTATGATCATGTTGACTTATAATCAATATAAGACTATTAATGAATTATTTTCACTTTCCATGAGGTCTTTGGGGTCT